>CM044104.1:20556737-20575364 GCA_024174645.1 Lemna minuta
TATTCCAATGACCATACAATATAAATCCATGAGAGTGATTAAATCACGCGATCAGATGTCTTAAATAACGTCACGTAACCTGAAATAAAAGACAAAAGAACATAGTACCACACGGAATAAATTAATGTGTTTTATCGGGTTTATAAGATACGACGGACTTAAGGGTTAGCTTGAATCCGATTACGGATGCTCCTAACCCATTTTTAAATTCCGCGCACGTGTCACGCACACACATGCGTGTCACGCACACATGTCACATGCACACGCACACATGCGTGTCCATGTCACACATACATATATCCGCGCGTTGCCACGTGGCTTCGTTCCACCACGTCAGCTGCAATAATTAAAAAAAATTACTTCCTTTTTAATTGTTTAAAAATAAATAATACAGTTAAATAAATTCAAAAAAATTCTAGAAAATTTCTTAAAAATTGGAAAAATCATAACTTTCAAAATACAAGTCCAAATTAATTCAAATTTGTTTTGTTGGATTAGAATTGAATAATCTATCATTATAAAAATTCAAAATATTAAAATAACAAGAGAATGAATTTTAATTAAATATATACACTCATGTATCTTATAAAATAAATTTATAAAAATACATGATTGTAAATAAAGATCTTTTCTCTTATCATTTAATCATTAAAACATCATTATGATCTTAAATATAACTAGGATTAGAATCATATTTCTCAATTATATATAATAATCCTTAAAATGATGTATTTTTAGTTCATAACATGAAATTATATAAAATGATAGAAATGTACTTAAAATATGATAACATGCATACAAATGGAACAATTAATGCTTTTATTTGCATTAATAATCATGTAAATTCATGTATAAAATGCATGTTATCACTTGGGCACTAATTCATTCTCGTGTAGAATGGTGATGACTACATCACAACTAGACGGATTGACTGACTCTTAGGGTTTGTGTATTAATCTTAGGACCTTTCACTTTGTCTACATCAATATGTTTACCAAACCAACGATAAAAAAATATCTCTTCCAATATTGAGGATTTCAATATTTGCAAGAAGTTTGAGGACCTCAATATCCTCTATCTATCTTCTCTCTTATTATCCCATCTATTTCATTCCTTGCTTCTATCTTATTTCTTCCCTCTTCTGCTAAAATCGAATTTTGGATCAACAAACTTACTCTCTATTGTTGGACCCCCTGCTAACTCAATGCATTATTTGCAGCTTTTAATATGCATTATAAATTTTATTGCATAAGTCTAAAAACCTGGAAACAATGACATATTTTTACACCATTTTTGGACTCATCATGTGGCCAGTTGAAAAGGTATATGATCGCCCTTTCCTCTTTGCCTCCAATGATATCAACCATAGCGTGTACTATATTTAACCTCTCATGACTACTCTATGTGATGCATCGTTCATAAATTCGCACAAACCGATCCTTGATAGCATGCATTTATACACATTTAATTCATTCTTTGACATTTAAAAGCATAATTCACATCATTATTATCATGCTATCATGTTTTGATAAAAAATTTGCATCATATTGTTCATAACCCAAAATCGCACTAAATTACCTCCAACTATGTGTATATTTGATCTTTGACCTTTTCCAAGGTCAAATGAAGATGATTTAGTCATGTGTTCATGAGTTTTAACATTGTAGGCATGAACGAGAAATTCAAGTGATATGATGAAAAGTAAGACAAAGCAAGGATCAAAACTGTGAAATCATCCAAAAAGTAGTGTTTTCTGTAAAAAGATATAAATATTTTTAGTTTAAGGAGTTTTATATAATTTTCCTATTTTTCTAAATTTTCTAAATTTTTCCTATAATTTTCTAATGGTTTTTCAATTTTTTTAATTTTTATGAATTTTTGTGGAATTAAAAATAAATAAAAATTATTTTATTTGCACGAGATGATGCGGCATCATGGACACGTGGAGTGAATGTGTGGCACTCCATGGTGCCCAATTAGTGCACACTTGAAGCAAATAAGGGGAGTATTAGTTCCTTAATCTTTTTTATGTTTGTTTTGAGGGCTTAATAGCTCGTCTTTTAAACAACAATAACCTTTTAATTTTATCCAATGTGAGACTAAATTGTTTTCTTCTGTAAGGGCATGTGGCAACACAGGGATCACTCGATCTGTTGGACCGAGTCCACTTGATCAAGTCATTTATAAGTGCAACACATGTATACACCATAGACATTGGATTTCGAAAAACACCAAATAAATGCTCTAGATTTACCATGGACTTATCATGGGGAAAATGAGTGAGTGACAAGTGATGCAATCATGGGGCTTATGCAGTTGATAAAACAGATCTAAGGACTCCCACTTATTCCTCAAATCCTCTCTCCATCCAACGATGGAAAGGTGACACGTAGTGCAATTTTTTAAGGTTTCTACTCAATATCAGATAGAAATCAATGTATGGTGATGAAATCATGAAATCATTAAGAAAAATCAATAGTTAGAAGTGCTCAAAATTAACATGATCTCATGGTGGCTGATTTAAATTTCAAGACGAAAAAATTATATATTTAAATGTTTCACCATGAGTTTCTAGCATTAGTTAGCTTGAGAAATGAGGGCACCGATTGATTGGTTTCCATACATGCAACATCATTTCTAGTGAGCTTCTTCTCTTTTTTTTCACTCCTTGTGTTGGATGAAAAATGCCATGTCCAAGCGGAATGTACAGGCTCTCGAAAGTGTGTTTGATCAGAGTATCGCTAAAGTGTGTTTTCGTCATGAATCCTTAGCTTAGGATCATCCTCCATCTATCCTTTTCATTTTCTCAATATTTTCATCTATATTTCATATTTTCAAACCGTAAGTCATGTGTCCACTGTCGGATCAAGGGTTTTTGATATTCCAAAGGAGTTTGAAATGTTTAATTGGTTCATTGCATCTTTGACGAGACGAGACCGCGAGGTCGTCGATTTCACACGATCTCGTGTCAAAAATTATTCCGAACTTACCAATTTGGGAATTAAGAGTGAATTGAAGGGTATAATGGTAAATAAGGGTCGAATCCACAGGGAATTAAGGTATTTTTGAGATATCTTTAGGAATTTGGTCAAATTGGACGATGAATTGAGGTGAGAAATTAGGGAAAATGGTGGTTTTAGAAAGTTAACTCAAAGATCTATCTGTGGAATCAAAAATCGCTCGATTTGGATTAGTAATCACGGAGAAATCAAAGATGGAAGTGGGATGAAATTTTTGGAATCGCGAAGCACACAAATTGAAATTAAAATGAAATTAAACTTAAATTGAGATCCTAAACCTAAAATTAATGATACATGATGATAGATAAGAGGATAAACTTGTTTTCTAACCCGAGATAACGATCAAATCGATCCAATTGACCGCCGGATCGACAACTATTCATTCCGCGAATTCAATCGTGAACATCGGTGTTCAAGAGATAAATTCTCCTCGCACGATCGTCAAAATCTCACTTATAAACACTCCATGGACACAATTTTGAGTCTAGAAGAGATTACAAGACAGAGATTCAAGAGAGAAGGGGTTTAGATGGGTTGATTAAGTGAAATCCCTCGAGAATGCATACAAACGACGAAGAACTCTTCGTTTTATAGGACAAAATGGGGGAAACCGTCCGATTGATGCATTTAATCCGCATCAAAGATCGAGATTAAATGCATCAATATGAAACGGTAAGGTTAAATCGCGTCCATCAGATCTTCATTGGACGCTCCAGATTGATCGAACGATATGCGTTTAAAACGCCTCAAAACGGCGCCCGTCAGATCGCGATCTAACGCTGCAGATGCATTTGATCGCGTTAAATTGTGGCCGTTATAACTGGATTAATTAAGGCACGTGCGCGATCAGATGATCGGTGGTCCGTGTCCACGCGATCGACGCGTGGATCTCCTGTGCTCCGCCCGATCGACGCTCCTCCGTCAGCCACGTCGCCTAAAAATTTGAGCCGTTAAAATTGCGCCTTTAAGGCACGTGTTTGATCGCGATCGATGGTCCATGTCCACGCGATCGACGCGCGGATCTTCTGCTGCCCTGTCGATCCAACGCCTCTCCTCGCTCCACGTAGCGTGCGGTTAAAAAAAAAGTGTGGGACTTTAGTCCCACACGGAAAAGATTAGAAAACTCCGTCGGGTTTATAACGCCTGACGGAATAAGAGGTCGAATACCCTCCCGATATACGGGAGGCTGAATACCTCTTATACTATATGTAATATATGAATATAATATGCATAACGCGCCACGTAGGCGCTGCTCGGGCCCGCGTGGCTCTGCCACGTGGCCTTGCGTGCCATGTCGCACCCACGTGGGACCCGCGCGATTATTAAACGCTTTTTGCAATTTTTTATTTATTTTAAACGTTTTTAAATAGAAAATAAATCAGAAAAATCCCTAAAAATTGTGAAAATCATAACTTTCAAAATACAACTCCAAATTAATTCAAATTTCTTTCATTTGATCTAAAATTTAATTATCTATCATTCTAAAAAGTCAAATAATTTAAATAACAAGAGATTTAATTCTTATTTCAAAAATACATTCATTTCTTTAAGATTTTAACTATAGAAAATTAAATGAATGTTCATAAAAATTGATTTCTCCTATTATTTAACTTTAAAAACCACTTATAATCTCAAGTAAAGATGGGTTATAAAATCTTTAATCTTTAATTCATCATAATTAACCCTAAATTAACGCATTTTTAGATTATAACATAAAATTGCATAGAATGATAGAAATGCACTCAAAGTATGATAACATGCATATAAATGGAATGTTTTATGCCTTATTTTGCATTAATAATCATGTTTTATCATGTTAAGATTGCATGTTATCAATCTTCCACATATATCTTCTTCTTTCATCAGTCATTTACACTTTTTTGACCAAAAAATACCCAAAAAACCCAAAAAAATTCCTTGATTTCAATCCTTAACTATTCTCCCTATGGATTCAACCTCAACTCACCACAATTCGAAATTTTAAGATCAAATTATAAGAGTTTAGTGTAATTGTTTACATGTGAATTTGCGCTTTCAACAACCTTGATTCTACATTCATAAATCCTGAATGCGGTGTCATAACATGCAATTTATAATTGAAGTTACATAATTGAAGTTCATTTAAAGAGATAAATTGATCCGTTATTATGCATGTTATCATATTTTTAGTACATATTCATCATTCAATGCAACTCAAAAATTATACATCAATCAAAGATCAAAGATAAAAGTTTACAATATATTATCCCCATTTACATTCGAGATTTTCTTTGAATTTTAAATACAAATAATAGGAGGAATATTTTTTATGTATACTAATCTATTTTATAGTTTTGTTTTTCAAAGAAGATGAGTGTATTTTTAACTAAAAATTTATTCTCTTGATATTTAATAAATTAAAAAGTATAGAATGATAAATTTGTGATAAAAAAATTGGATTAAAAAAGACTTGTATTAAGAGAATTATGAATTTTCTAATTTATAAGAATTTTTCTAGATTTTTTGATTTTTTTTAATGTATTTTAATAAAAAACATTAAATAATTGTTTTATAGTACGCACTGACGTGGTTGATGGCGTGCACGCACGCTTGTGTCACCACGTATTGCCATATGAGCATACCACATTGCACATGGTTATCGTGTGTCATTAGTGATTAAGTGCCCTTTATGGGCTTGAGCTAAATAAATATCCCACTCTTCATTTTATACACGATGATTTTTTCAATTTTTCTAATGTGGGACAATGTTTGTTTTTGTTTTATCACAAGCAACATGATGTAGAGAGGAGTGTCCAATTTTTTTATTCAATAAAGATAGTCTTTGATCACTTAAGTGAGGCGGGGTACCAAGCAAGCTCTCTGTGGACACCACTTCATCTTATGTAATGGGCTAATCTTGGTCATTGATCTGAGTTGTAACAGCCAAGAATCAAAGTGTCTTATGCATTGGATTACAATCTGACAGCTATGATTTAGCCAAGATGTCTTCATGCAAACATGTCACTTGATTCTCATGCTCTAACAAAGATCCAATGGTTGCGACTGATTCATAACAATTTGCCTTTTTAGATTCCATCATGACTGCTGATCTCATGAAGGAGAAGACACAATGGTCACGCCCAATTTCAAAATGTTATAAATTTTTTCTCTTCAACGATGTATACAGTCTTGGATTTTTTCAATCAATCAAACCTTTTGGACAACTCAGTCTCCAAATCTCTTGCTTCAATCATCTTTTATACTCATTTTCACTTCCAAGGAGTGCTGAAAATCAAGATTTTGTCAAAAGAATAGGGAGAATTCACCACTTGAACTCCGAATATCCATTTTTGAAAACACGAAATAAAAAACCTTGATCTAGAAGTTAATTGGATCATTTTGAGTAGGATTTAGAGTTAGATTATGTGTTTTTCTTTTAATATTTTGTCAGTTAGCATTATATTTTAATTTCAAAGCTTAGATTGGGTTAATTTGTAGAAATGTTATCAAGTTCTCTCCCTAAGGAATTGATTTTTCTCTCCTTATTTTGCTCTTTGATTTCTCCAAGGATACTAATCCAAATTGAGCAATTTTTGAGTCCATGGATTCGTCTTGGAGTCTTCTTTCTAAAAATATTAAATTTCCTAATTTCTCAACCAAAATTTATCATCCAATATGATCAAATTTTGAAGATATCTAAAAATTTCCCTAGTTCTTTGTTGATTAGGATAATGGTGACATTATGCTAATTAATTCATGATTATATCCTCAAATTAGCCAGTTTGGAAAAAAAATTTTGTGTGGACATGTGTTTTCAACAACCACATGATCACCCTTTGTCATGGTTCACTTAGAGTCTCTACAAGATGATTGGGGTATTAGGGCTCCTCTATGCCCTATCAAACTTTGAATCACAAATAGGAATAAATTTTTTACCTAACTCTTCTCTATATAGCAATGCAGGTATCATCATTCTCAAGGCTCTAGCAATAGACCTATGGAATTGTATTAACTTAATCCTCAAGGAATCAACTTTTGGAGTTGTAATGAGTATAATGGCCATTAAAGGATAGCTTAGGTTCTTCCATTAACTAATCTTTTGTAATTCCTCAATCCATGCGTCTACATAATTTCGCCATTTGTATCCTTGGCCTCCAATCTTACTCAAATTTTCTTGATATTGCCATAACATTTGATCTATTATAATCACATAGCATAATTTTGGGTCTATTAAGATTGCTCTAGGATGTTCTCATTGAATCTTCACCAATAATTCTCCTCCAAAATTTTTATCAATAAATCTCATTCTAAGCTTAGTGATCATTTTCCATTTTAGATATTCCTATGTGATGTAGGATATTTTAGAAATGGAGGTATGTATGATGATGATGATATAATTAAGAAATAATCATACAAATGAATGAAGGACCTATCAATGATATCACTATGAATGATTAATAATATGGGTTAAGGAATAGATGAGAGGATGATGACTGCAGAAGATATTTAGGATATATATTATGAGGATTAAGATGTAGGTGAGTTAATAAAGGAAGGGAATAATGTGTTTAAATGAGTGAGAAGATAATTAAGAATGGATAAGGTAATGAATAGAATATTAGATCATTTATGAGATGAGGGGGGAAGAACAGTAGGGAGTATATTTAGAATGAGTAAGATGATGGTTATGAAGAGAAGAAGATAATGATATTGGATAAGAGAGTGATCGCGATGAGAAGAAGGTTGGTCAGGGTGGAAGAATGATTTATAGAATGAATAGAGAGTAACGAATAATTATGGAGGATGGATAATATTAATTACAAAATGATAGAGGCGGGTGATGGAAGAATAGTAAGGAAAAGTGGAGTGATAAGAATCACGGATAGGAGATAAGAAACCAAGAACAGGTGAAACGGTGAGTAATATTGGACTTATGATATGATGAAGAACTATTAAATACTGTGACAAAAAAGTGAGGATGATTACCTGATCGAGACAGGAAAGCAATGCTCCGGAATACGTCATATGGTAGATGATCTCCTCGGTGAGTCTCTGACTGAAAACTCATAAAAGCGACAAAACGGGGGAGGAAAGAAAGCGGGGTAGAACCGAGAAGATGGTATACGGGCAAGGGAAGGAGGGAGACATGGGAATACGATGAACACAAAGTAACAGTAACCAAGAGGAAAACGATTCATTCAAATTAAACCCCCATGATGTGTTTACAGTTGTCTCTCTTATAGGGAGAAAAAGAAGGAAGTTACGACGAGGCATTGTTTTGCGGAAGTTGTTTTCGCGGATCAGCAGTTACTCAGGCGTCAGAATTTTTGTTTTCTTTCTTCTTCTTCTTTTTGTCTGTTAGTGAATCCGCGATGGCCGTCTGATGATCTTTTGGTCTATGGTGAACGTAATCGAGATAATACTCGTCGATGAATCCGACGTCACTAAGAGCTCTTTGATATCATGTTGTCTTCTCGCGAGTCTCTGTGATAAGTTAAAGAAAAATTTGACAGTCTTCTTGTCTTGTGTTTGCACCTCATCTGTATCTCTCTCTATCCCTTCCAGGACTCCTTCCCCGATGATGATCCTTTTCGGCATCCAAAGTAGGCGATTCCTCCTCTTCTTTCTCTTCTAGAGCACTGGCGTCACTAAGGTTCCAGAACGCCAGTGGTTTCCACAGTCAGTCTCTTTTGGACACGGGGGAGGGCTTCCGTTTGTCATTGGGGTGATAACGCAATTTTGCGCCTCAACTTCCGGTAGTCATTGTACAGGTGTGATAACATGCATATTTAACTAAAATTCTGATCTTAATTAACTAATATTCATACTTATTTTATGTAATTATGATGCATGTTATCATAGTTTTATGAATTTTCTCCATTAGTATGTCACTCTACCAAAGTCCATATTTATGCATTATTTATTGTCAATTATGTGCTTTATGGATGCTTAATATTTTACAAGGTTAATTACTTCCCTTAATTTACTTTGACTTTAGTAGATGATTGGAAGATTTAATTTCAAGAAGAGAATGTTGGATGATATAAAATAGACTTCTTAAGAAATTATCTATGTTTATTTGAAATTCATCCTATATGATTCTTTTAATTTAAATTTTTAGATGGCATAATATTAAAGATGAAGGAATTTATGATCCAATTGAGAAAATTTGAGTTAAAAATGAGTTATACAAATGAATTTATGAATTTCTTAATTTTTCAAAATTTTCTGGATCTTATTTTGATTTTTCAGGATTTATTTAATCGCGCGTGACGCGCGGAGGTGACGTGATGCAATACGGACACATGGAGGGGCAACGCAAGCCCACATGGATGCCTACCTGGTGCCTACGTGGCGTGAACAGTGATATCAGACGGTCGGGATTAAATTGCGCGATTGGACGGCTGAAATCACACGGAGTGGAATCCGCATCATGGGCCACGATCCCACCGATTACGTGCGATCCGACGGCTGAAATTACACGGAGTGAACTCTGCGTCATGAGCCACGATCCCACCAATTTTGCGCGGTCTGACGGCTGAAATCACACGAAGTGAAATCCGCGTCGTGGGCCACGATCCACCAATTTCGCTCAAACTTCACTATAAATAGATGTTCTCTCCCTTTGTAAACTCAACTTTTGATCGATTCGTAAATAAATTATGAATTGATTGCAAGAAACGACCGTAATCTCCCCTTCAACACCGTACGTACGTCGAAAACGAATCCAAGGAATACTCTTCAATCCGCGTGAATTGAAGCCAAATCATCGTGTCAACCGAGTAAGTAGTGTGATTCGTTCGTCATTCTTGCAATTCATGTAATTAGATTAGAATTAGGTAAGGAATTAGAGTGTAAAAGTAGTTAAATTCATATTTTCGCCCAATTTTAGTGACATATTTTTGTCAATTTTCGAACAACAATATCTCTTTCATTATAATTCTGAATCACTTGATTCTAGCTTCATTAGATTCCTTGTTTCATTAGCTTTCCGTGGATAGCAAGTTCATCAAATTACATGATCTTTTGACCCCTCAATTTAATGTTTGACTAACCCCTGCTCATTTTCAATCCGAATTTCGGCGTTGACTTGCAGGATTGATTACTCTTAAAATATAAATTGGAATTCAAAAATTTTGGTCTTTTTGGAATCCTCTAGTTGTGAGCTTTATATTGATTTATCAATTCATGATTTGGATATCATTTGATTAGTCAATTTGAAGATTTACACTGAAGTATTCATTTCAGGATTTTTCTGATCTTTGATTTTCAATAATTCATAGTAAATCCAATTCTTATAGAAAAATCAAGAATTTTATATCAATAAATTCCATTTTCTCTCTAGTTTTTAAATATATAATTTTCGTAATATTTTAAGCTCTTTTTATTCTCTAATTTTTAGAAAGTCAACTATTGGTCAAAGTCAACGAGTTCACCTTGACTTTTGACATTTCTTCTAAAAATTGGTTTTCTAAAGTCTTAAAATGTCTTATCTCATATATTCAGATCATTTCTATTGATTATATATTTTATCACTTCTTTAAAACTCTAACTAAACCTAAGTTTGACCAAGTCAACTCTTTAATAAAAGTCAACCTTGTTCTCTGTGGATCGACCCGATTATTACACTTTACTTGATATTATAACTTTGTGATTGTGAGTTCGGAATCATAAATTTTTTTTTACTGACGTTTGTGTGTTTTAACGACCGCACAAAACGCTTCGTCATTGTATAGGGGCTCGAGGTACTGGTAAACGTCCATCATTGTTCCCGTCAACCACAAGTAGAAAGCTCTGAGGATATGAACGTAATTGTAATCCTCATTCTTGATAAACTCTACTACGATGTCCTTCTCAGGCTGGATCTGGAGCATCTTCAAGATGAGACACATGAAGGGAGTCAACTTTCGGTTGCCGCCGTAGGTTCCGCCGAGGTGGTCGAGCTCCATGGCTTTGTCGACGAGCGTCTTCGTTGTGAGACCAAAGCACTGCTCCTTCCATTAGGAGTTCTGGTAAATCTTCGACCGGAGAATTTTCTCCACCAGGTTTTGTGGATTCGCCTCGTGGATCGTCTTCGCCATCGGATCCGTACAGTTTTCCATCAAACCCTAATTGCTCTAGAAACTCTCGAGCTTATTCTTCAATCAACGAGAAGTTCTTGTTTGGATAGGAGATAATTTTCTTTCTTTTCAACTGTGGATAGGATACTCATAGGGATGATGGGTGTGACTTGTCTTGACGGTTTATGAGAGTTATCCATCACTGAGATGTCATCCTCTTCATTAGCTGTAAGAGCTTTGTCTTCATGGAGATAGACCTTTCGTTGAATTCTATCTTCAGTCGGGAGAGTTGAACGCAGAGTGATTGTGGAATGCTTCACGTGCGTCTCAATGCTCCATACTAGTCTTGAAGTGAGCTTGATACTGAGATAATCTTTTGTTGGAAGGTTTCTTCATATTGATTACCATAACATGAAAGGCTTCCGTGTACTTTAGTAATTGCCAAGCTCTTCTTGTTGTGGTTGTCATCATATTCACTTTGAGTGAATCGGGCTTGTCTTCTTTCGTTTATGAGGCATCTTGCATACTTAATTTTCAGTATATAAATGCATGGGTTTATTCATGTAAAGGCCTTAGTCGGGAGGTAACTTCCAAGATAATAATATCAACTAGATCTCTCTTAAAATTCTAACTAAGGGTGGTTTCAAAGAGAGAAGGAATGAGATAGCAAGGATGTTCCTATTGATATTTCTTGAGATCAGTATTTATAACTATACAAGGTACTTATGATATAGTGGATATGGTTTGGGAACAAGGAACCTATATCAAGGTAGAAGGTGGTTGACTTGGTCCATTCAAGGGATTCTAAGTATCTAAGGATAAGGATTAAGTTTCTTTTGACCAAGTCAATCTTTGGATCAATGTATAATAGGAGGAGGGAAGATGATTCCCTTTGAATCTACACTCTCTTTCAATGTTTTAGAGAGGTCTTTCTACATTCACTTAGTGGATGGTGAGTTTCTCAAACTCATGAGGGAGGAGGAGTAAAGTATGTTGTTGCAATTGAGGATGGTTTCTCTTCCTTAGTGCATATCTAGGCTCACTTGGAACCCTTGTGTTCATGTTTTGATGTAATTCTCCATCACTATGTCACCAATCAAAATGTGATGATGTGTGAGCAGTTCTTTGAAGTCAATCAAAGTCTGCACATTATGAATCCTGGTCCTAGATAATCAACTATATCTCATAAATTAACTTCTACTACTCACAAAATGATACCACATCCCTAATTGTGATTTTGACTATACAAAATGAACGATTTATCAATTTTTTGTAGATTTTGAAGATCAAACTCTATAAGCGGAAAACATAAACTTGTGAAGCCATTGAGTCATGGCCTCCAATCTACTTGGATCCAACTAAGATTACTTAAGAAAAATAGAATAGTATATATCTATGTGTCTGTGTGCCTGCATGTGTGGTGAGTGTTTGTGTGAGTGTGTGTATGTGTGCGTGCGTGTGTGGTCAGTGTTTGTGTGTGTGTGTTCATATGTTTATATGTATTCATAAAGGATCTCCTACTGAGTGGCATGACGGCAATTCAAATCACCTCAAGTCAATTCAGTTGTTGTCTCGAAGGGCAAAGGTAGGATTACATTAAGACTTAGCTCCCCATGATAATCAATAGAAACACTAAATTTCAAGAAAGAATTTTCATGGTGTCATAATCCTTTATTATCAAAAATTTCTCAAACACACCAATTGCGCACATAAAATAACATAATCCTATGAGAAAGGTGAAAGGAAGAGATGATTGTGTCCAAGGAGTATAAAGTGGTAAAATTTACACCTCGGAATACAAGAAAAGATTCATTACAAGGTTAGTTTAAAAAAATGAGAAAAGAGATGCATGATAATAGAAGTTTGTCAAAATCAAAATGCAATATGAATATCTAAATTGTTAAAGTTAAAAATGCCTAATTCCCTAGAAACGACATCACTAGATAGGCATAAAATTGTAGCATCTGAAAAAGAAAAACTATAGATCACAGAAAAATATTTAACTTGCTAAAATGTAAGAATAAAACTAGCATAGTGGCAACTCGAGGACAAATCCATAGACAATTACATTGAAATGACAATGATCATTGCTGCTCATTAAAGTTTTGGTGATTCAGGGTACAAAATTTAGTTATAGATAGAGAAATTATTTCTAAAGGATGATGAAAAGCCTAAGATTGTGCAAATCAAATGTTCATTGAAAGAGATTCAGAAGAGAGAAGTTAGAGATAGAAATTGAAGTGAGATATTAGGCTCATTGTAAAGTTGTTTCATCTGCTATCAAGATCTATCAGTCATCTCTATCATGTAGACTTATAACTCTATAATGGTAGTTGTATCCATGCATTATATACCATGCTTATGTGCTAATCAAGACTCTAGAAGAGAACATATAATTTTATTACTGAAAGTGGTGTAAATATAACTAAAGTCCTATCATGCATAATATATTATATTTTGTTCATATTATGAAATTAACCCCACTTGGCTTCCTATAAGTCAAATGGTTGAATTCTCACATTTTTGTTAGTTATATAGATGCAAGTACTTAGGAGAAAAAGAAAATGGGTCAACCACCTCTTAGGCGGTTGCTCAAACCTATTCACCTTTCTATGAGGTTGGTCAACCTTTTCACCTTTTTAGGAGGTTGGTTAACCACCTCCTTAAGGTGGTAAACCATTCCACCTTTTCAAGAGACTAGACAACGATAGTCATGGTAATCTTTTACAAGTCAAAGGCATTTTTTGAGGGTCAAAGAGGTCAACTTCTTCTCTTGTATTTATTATTAATATATTTCTTTATTTCTAAAGATGTGTACACCACTCCTTCAAGAGGTGGTCATGGTCATCACCTTGGGATTGAATATCCACCATTTAATAGGTGGCACCTAAAGAGATTACAACTCTCCACCCTTCATCCAATAGAACTCTTACCCTAGCATATAAGTGTTTCTTCTTCATCCTTTTTTAGCTCCCTCTTAGTCATAAGCTACTAGAAGGAAAAGGAGAGGATTAAGCTAAAGTTTGGCATTTTTTGGTGTTTAAGTTTTTCATGGAAGCAAGATCAAGTGAAGGATCGACATTGCAATCAGTCCATCATCTCCTCACCTATGATTAGCATAAAATGAGGTTTGTGTGAGCATTTGGATCTGATTTTCTCTTGTAATTGATGTAGCGAATCCGTGAGGTCGTTGAAAACATACGTCAAAATAATTACCAAACTCACGAATTTAGATAAATAATTATGAATTAAATAGTATAGAGGTGAATAAGGGTCGAATCCACAGAGAATTAAAGTATTTTCGAGGTTTCTTTGAAATTTGATCAAATCGAACAATGAAATGAGGCAAAAAATTAGAGATTTTGATAAATTTGGAAAGATAACTCGAAGGCAAATCCATGAAATAAAAAATCACTGAACTTGGATCAAAATTCGTGGAGAAATTAATGAGCGAATGAAAGAGAAATTTCTGAATGGGAAAATCATAAAAAACTGAAATTATAATTGAAATTGACTAAATCTATAATTTGAAATTGAAATATAATCTTATAGGAAGAATATTAGAACAATAACATGATTTCTAACCCAAGATAGTGCTCAAATTGATCCAATTTCTTTCTGGATCAAAGGCTATTCATTCCAAGAATTCAAAGACGATCGTTAGCATTCAAGAATAGATTTCTCCACGAATCTCACTTTCAAACACTGTGTATGCGGAAATTGATCTAGAAGCGATTGGAAGCAAGAGATTCAAGGACTGTGATGTCTAGACAGTTCGATTACTAAAAAGCCCAACAATGATTTACATCGTCGAAGAACATCTCAATTTATAAGGCAAATTGCGCGTAACTGTCAAATGGAGTTTTCAATCTTCAATAATCTGCGCAGATGAAACACATATATCGCACATGTTGGATCGGAGATGGACCACCAAGATCTCGTCACGTCACCCATGAAGAAATAATGCCAGAAACGTCATCCATCTGACCTTGATCTAACACTCCAAATGTGTTTCATCCATTTTAATCTCAAGCATTATAACTCCTCAAGAGGATGGCTGAGATTAAATCATTTTAAAATAATTTACCGACAAACCAGAGTGCACCACGTACCCCTTCACTTAAGTGACGATCAACGATTGCGATTAAATCGAGCGATCGGATGCTCCACACGATGCCACATCACCTACGCACATAAAGACATAAAAATTGAGATGTTCTTTGACATTATAAAGAGAGGGAGACTCACATTCATGTCTCAATAACAAGCCACTTCAGCACCAACTTGACATCCTTAAAGGGGGTACACTTACATACATGACTCAACCTAGATATGTATCTCAAATGCATCTCTTTGATGCTCACTTTCAATTCTCAAATAGGGAGAGCCTCATCTCCATATTTCAATATCACATTGTGCAAGTATTAGAATAGACACTCATGCAATGAGTATCCTACCTATCTTCCATGGTAAACCTTCGGAGGATCCCTGAAGACACATAGACTAGCTTAGCCAAGTGTACCAAATTAACCAAATTCATAATGTCTCGGTAAATGTAATGAAAATTAAACTCTTTCCCCCTACCCTTAGAGATAGAGCTAAAGATTGGTTTTTAAAATTAGGAAAAGAGTTCACTACTTGGACCAAGATGCAGGAAAAATTTCTTAAAAAATACTATTCGATAGGAAAAACCACCTCTGTTAAAAAGGACATTTGTGAGTTTACCCAAGGTCGAGTGAAACCTTTCATGAAGCTTAGGAGAGACTTAGAGACCTCACTAGTGAGGGCCCTCACCATGGAGTGTCAAACCATGAACTTTCATAAATATTTGATGATGGGTTAGGCCAACAATATAGATATCTTTCAGATGCAGCTAGCGATGGCACCTTCATGAGTAAATTCAAAAACATTCAATGAAATTAATTAAGAGGATGATGGAGAATAGTGATCACAGTGCAGCAAAACTATTTGGAAACAATGCTATGCTGAAAGGACAACTGATCGATGCCAAGTTACTCGAGATAGGCATGATGTCATGGCTATCTCAAGTATGGTCAAATCAACAAGGAAGACCAAATTATCTGGGTGCCTACCCGAAGTATTATAATAACTCTATTTTCTATAACAATCCTTTGCAGCCAGAAGGATTTAGGAGGAATACCGACTAGACGTATCCTCTAACCGACAACACCGATCAGCAAAAAAATACATAGCCCTACACTAACACAAACAATCAATGTGCGTCCCGCCACAACCAGCCTATACTCAAGCTCCATGGAAAAATGCGTCGACATCAAATCTAATTCTCAGGGCAACCTCACAATTGGTGGAGTAGATAAACTAGATGAACTCATGCCTATACGAGATACAGGACTTAGTCAAGACGAACGTTCTTGCCACAACTGAAAACAAGAAGGGTAAGCAAGTTTATTTTACTAACCAATTACTATCGCAGGCCACTACCAACCAAAGAAATCAAGGACCATCAAGTCAGACGCAAAGCGTAAACCATGTTCATGTTGACGAGGAGAGTAGAAATTGCACTAGCTATATCGAGCTTCCGAAGTGGCAAAGACTTACCTCCATATTTCAAAGAGGGAGAGCCTCACCTCCTTATTTCAATATCACATCTCCTTGGTAGCTATTTTGGTTTTCTTCTCTGCTAACTTTTTTGAGTCAACTTCTCAAAAATCTACCTTGGCCATCTTCTCATCCTTGAAAGAAATTCACAAAGTTGTAATTGAGAATGATTTTCCCTCAATTCATGGCTCTGATTAGCATCCCCAAATGATCACATCTGCTCCACACCAGGTTATCAAGTATTCCCTTGACTCTTTCTTGCCTTGGCCACACCCCTTCTCCCAAAGGTGCACCCGCCACCTATTTGAAAACAAAGCTTCATTTTTATGATCTTCTTATTCTCTTCCTTTATGGGACTTATTGTTCGTCCTTCCTAATGACTTATCCTACTACTATGTAGTGGACATGGATACCACCCATGGAGATCCACCTCAATTGATCCTTTCATCAAAGGATCTCTCCTCTCATTGTGCCTCTAATGAACATACTCCTCAAGAAGCACATCCAATGCCTTCATCAACAATTTACACAATCACAACACCATATTTGATGAATCTAGTTATGGTGCATGGACAACCAATCTCCAAAGGTTTCTCTGAATTCACAAGAATCTCTCTCATCTCACAAATACATTGCCTTCTTTAAAGTCCTCTCAAGTTTTTGACAAGATGTTCAAGAAAAAGGCCAGAGTTGTGAGGGAGGGGGATCTAAGACATTCTTTGGCTAATTAAATTACTTGAGGGAGATTTTGGATATAGTGACCTTGCCCACCTTGTGTCAAGGGTTCTTGTAGGATCTCTATGTCCCTCTTGACACTCTAGCTTGGAGGAGATTGCTAGATTTTTTTATCAATATCAACGGGTGGCATGCAGTTCATGACAAACATGGTGGTGTCTGGTTCAAATATGATAGGAGCAATCGCGGTCGACTACGATAAAAAAATTTACCCTTGGCACAAGCATCATAAAGAATATAGTCATCTTTATAAACCGTAAGAACAATGTTGTTAGAACTTTGGGAAACCTAAGGTGCTTAACAATTTTACAATTGTTACAGCTCCTCTACTAATGGAATTTTAGTCATCAATTACCTCTACTATGACTCAAATATGATTATGATAGGTTGATGATTCTTACATCTAGCTCATCTGTTACCCACTCTATGGCCCATGACATCAAGCCAACTTCAACTATTGCCATCCTGCTTTCCTCTCGACCTAGTTCATGGATCATTCACTTGGGGGCCTCTACCCATATGCCATGTACACCATTTTGTTTCTTTATTATATACCATGTGACTAGTGTTTTGAGCAAAGGCATGAACATTCATATTTCTCTTTATAACTCTTGTATGTTCATAATGCACTCAATTTTCTTGAAATTTTTCTTTTATTTGTGTTATATGTGGAACCTTTTCTAAGTTTTCTTCCAATACCATTGTGTTTTTAGGATTTTGAGGCAAAGAAGAGGATTAGTTTGAGGCATGAGAATGGATGATGACTTTCTAAGCTTTTATCAAATCACCTCCTTGTGGCACTTGTATGTCTATGTAAATAAGGTAGACACTTTCTTAACATCATACTGCCTATTACATCTCCAAGATTCCTCAAGCTCTCATTTGAACAACTTTTTTCCCTTTTGTATGAGTTCTGTCACTTAATGAAATACTATTGTAATACTTATAAAAGCCATGAAGTTGTTCCTCGTTTGAAACCTTTTAGCAAGGTTTCTTGCAATATAGGGTGCCTCTTGTGGTGTGTCTATCATGGGTTTTCATGATTATATAATTTTGATTGATGACTACTCTCAAAAATTTTGGGTCTATTAGTTGAAGGACCATATTGACATTAGGGGCCCTCTGTTTTTCAATTTTGTTAAATAATTTCTTCTTTGCATGGCCAACACCCTCAGATTCCTTCCACCACCCTCAGATTTATGACTAATGACTGATACCAATTGTTGGAACTTGAATATGCATCATGATTCATC
>CM044104.1:20575864-20617219 GCA_024174645.1 Lemna minuta
ATGTTGTTAGTTTAACCTAAGTTTGATAATTTACTTAGGTGTGCTTTTAATGTTTATGAAATATTATCTTGAGTAGTGTTTAACTTTTGATTATTAGCTGTTTGTCAAAATGATTTGAGAAAGGTATGTTTGT
This sequence comes from Lemna minuta, assembly GCA_024174645.1. Classification (NCBI taxonomy): domain Eukaryota; kingdom Viridiplantae; phylum Streptophyta; class Magnoliopsida; order Alismatales; family Araceae; genus Lemna; species Lemna minuta. The sequence goes on from CM044104.1 coordinate 20,575,998, forward strand.
GTCAGTGCAGGTACTAATGGATTGATAGATTGACCCTCGTCAATCTCGGAACGCAGACATCTCTACGAATGACAACTAGATTGCCTACTCTATAATCTACTATTAAACCATTTGAATAAGATGTTTTGAAGATAGGATTTAAATCTTTGTAGAACCATGAATTATCCTTACAAATTCATATTATTCTAATTTATTTGCTTAGTCATACTATTTGATGTGTTCAGTCTTCCCGTGACGGCTGATAACACGTCCGACGTGGTAGGGGGAAGAAGACGGCACGTAGAAGAACGAAAGGAGAGGAAGGAGGAGAGGGAAGGAGGAGTAGCTGTCACGACGAGAAGAGATTCCGCGTCGCACCTTCTCGGTCCGCTCAACGTCCCTGGGACGCTCGCAACTAAGAATCCATAATGAACTCAAATAGTGGAATCATGAACTTCAACAGTTATCTCCTCCCTCGAGGGGGGGAAGTCCTATTTAACCAACTAAGGTAGGGGCAAAGCGAAGTCTTTAAAAATAAAAGTAGTCGTCTTCGTTGGTCGTGGTTTTCGCCGCGCGACGTGGACGGCCGATTCCTTCCGGGACCGTCCCAGTTTCCGTATTTGTTTCAGCGCAGGTGTCCTGTTCTGCCACCGATTCAGGGACGTTGGCGGTGGTGTCCTTCTCTGGTGACGGGTCTCCATCACTATTATTTTCTTTTCTTCTATTTTAAATCATATGTCTTCTTATTTATATATAAATATATATATATATATAGTGTCATGTCTGAATTTTTATTACCGTTGTACTAACCTTTTCATGTTATTGTATTTTCAGGTAGTCTTTAAATTATCTAGGGTAAATAGCCAGATCTATCCCAACCTTTTAAAGTTTTCCCTAATCTATCCCAACCTTTTTTTTTCGCCCCATCTATCCCAACCTTTTTTCTCTTTCCTCAATCTATCCCAGCCGCTCCCTCCCTCGCTCGCTCCCGCATCCCGCCCTCCCCCCCCCTCTCTCTCTCCCTCCCTCCCTCCGTCTCTCTCCCTCCCTCCCTCCCTCCCTCCCTCCCTCTCTCTCCCTGCCTCCCTCCCTCCCTCTCTCTCCCGCCCTCCCTCCCTCGTCTGCACTAGGTCGTGCATGGCGTAACGTGCGACCTTCGAAGAGATGCCCTGCGCAAAGAAGATTGCTGCACGACTCGGAAGCATGTATTAACCAACATGCACACATCGTGATCGGAGAGAAGAACCGCCGTTTTATGCTTCGAAGCGTTGCCATTACTTGCGTAACTCTCATTAAAACACAGCATCCTCTCGCGCGGATCCGTTCGCTCTAACCGACAGGGCGGCGGCGCGAGTACCACAAAGTCAGTGGATCTGCATCTCTGCGCGGGAGTTTTCTCATCGAAGACTCCGAGTTTAAGGATTTTGTGTATGGCGAGAGGGCGACTCCAGTTGCAGCGGCGGGGACGCCACCGCTCTGAATGACATCTAGAAATGGGCCCAAGTAGATGGCGGGCACGATGGTGAGCCAGTTGGAAGTTCCGGGTTGGGAGATGACTGAGCGGAGCGAGCGGAGAGAATGGAGAAGGTGGGTGTCGCTGGATACGAGAAGGTCGCCGTCGACGGGGCTAGGAGCGAAGCTGCCGCCGTCGGAGCTCCGACGGATGGCGGCGAGGACTGCGGAGACGCCGAGGTTTCTGAGGGGGCGTTTGAGGCATTGGTGGTCGCCATTGATGGGGTTGCTCCAGCTCAGAGGCAGTTACGGAGGGTCGTCGCCCTCTGTCGTTTCGTCGAACACTTTAAGTTGCGTTTCTGTTTCAGGTAGTTACGAAAAGTTCTGGAGCGTACGATGAGGAGAGAAAGCACGGCTGTGATGCGGACACGTCATGCGCGGGGTAAACGACCTGAGCTTGTCGTTGAAGACGTCTCCATCTCTCTCCTCTTTTGATTGGTTGAGTGGCTCTATATATTCACTCAACCTGTTTGATGAAATGCATCACGTAGAGCGGAACGAAATCGTTTTATCGTGAATAGATCAGTTTGATTTTTATTCCTCAAAATCTCTCTTCTCGATCTCTTATCTTCACGCAAGTAGTTGAGAGCGTGGATTGATATCTAACAGCCATCATGGCTGGTGGGCTCCTGGGTACGTTGTCTGGCCATCGGTAGGCTGCCATGATTGAGAGGGGAAGGAGAAGACGGAACGAGAAGATTAGGTTTTCTCGTCAAAATCAAAGTCAACGATACGATCTCCACCTTCGGCGGACGAGGGGCCTCAATATAGAGAGTGAGAGAGAAACTCTCTCCCTTCTCTCGCTGTTCTCTCCGGGCATCTCTCCTTCTTTCTCTCTCCCGCCCTCTCTCTCTTTCTCCCGCTCTTTTCTCTTTCTTTCTATTTCTCTCCGACCATCTCTCCTATAGTCCCTCCCTCCCCCTCGCCCTCTCTCCCTCCTTCCTTCCCTCTCTCTTTCTGGTGTCACCGAAATATTTCTCTTTCGGTTTCTATTATCGAGTCATACAATTTATTTCAGTCTCGCCGCGATTAAGTCTCGTCGCTCATAATGAAACTACCCTAAGATTAAGATCCTACTGCTTACATCTCACTCTCATTCCTCTCCTTCTTCTCTCTCGTCACCACCTTCTCCCTCGTTCTCACCACCTCTCTCACAAGAAATTTCTCCCGCACGCGAAAACCTCCTCCCCGTTCTTTCTCTCTATCCTCGCCGTTCTGATCTCTCTTCTTCACCCTTTGTCTTCTTCTCCCCCCCCCCTTCTCCTCTCTCTTTCCGCATCTCCCATACGAGAGAGAGAAATGTCGGTTTCGGTTCGGTTTTTCTGTGAAATGCAGCGGGGAGAGAAAAAAATTTGTCCTTCTTCCGCCCCGCGAGAGAGGGAGGGAGGGCGGGAGAGAGAGCGAGGGAGGGAGGGCGGGAGAGAGAGCGAGGGAGGGAGGTTGGGAGAGAGGGAGGGAGGGAGAGCGGGAGAGAGAGAGGGAGGGCGGGAGAGAGAGAGAGAGGGAGAGAGGGAGGGAGGGAGGCTGGGAGAGAGAGGGAGGGGGGAGGCCGGGAGAGAGAGGGAGGGAGGGAGGGAGGGGGGAGAGACATGGATATAAGTTCTCCTCGTAGACGTGGCTGCCACGAGGATCCGCCTAACTCCGGCGAGTGACGTGGACACGACGCGGGCGCCAACTGGACTTAATTTAAGTCCATGTCTGCAGGTGGGATAGATTGAGGAAAGAGAAAAAAGGTTGGGATAGATGGGGCGAAAAAAAAAAAGGTTGGGATAGATTAGGGAAAACTTTAAAAGGCTGGGATAGATCCGGCTATTTACCCAATTGTATATATGTCCAGAAAACCCGATAAAAAAGCCAAAAAAAAAAAAGCTCTCGCTCTCTCTTGCGTGAAAGAAAATTCAAAAGCTAGGGTTTCGTGCTCCAGTGATTTTGTGCTCCAGCGAAGAAGAAAACGAAGACGATTTCTGAATTGTCATCCTCAGCGAAATCAAAAGAAGGGGACAACGTCTCCTCCAGTGAAAGCTTGCTCTTCAACGACTCCTCTTTCTAAATTTCTTTTTTCCGTTTTTCTGTTTTGATTTTTGGATTCGTGTGGTGTGTAAAATGGTTTGTTATTGAGTTTTCATTTTTTTACTTTAATTCTTGAGTGGATTTCGATTTCAGGTTGTCTCAAATTGAACTAGGTTTTATTTTCGGATTTCTTGTCACTATTTCTCAAAGTTCGATTCAATCCTAGTTTTCTGATTTATTTTCCTATTTTCTTTCTTTGTTTTTATTCTCTGATTTTCATTTTTTTAAATCTATTTTCTGATATTTTGTTTTTTGATTTTTCTGTTTCTGATTTTCAATATTTGTTTTTCGATTTCGGTTTTCGGTTTTGTTTCGATTTTGGTGTTTCTCTTATTTTTATTTGGTGTTTTTCGGTTTTTCATTTTACGGTATTTGTATTTCATTTTAATATTAGTTCTCTAATTTCTACCGTTCTTATTTTCATTCCGTGATTTTCATATCTGAGTTTTGTGTTGTTTTTTTTTATATTTTCTGATTTTGTTTTTTTACTCAGATTTCTGATTTTTTATTTTGATCACTTGTTTTTTTTCTGATTCTCTGTTTTTGATCTTCTCACTTTCTATTATTTTTTATCATATTGTATCTAGTTTATTTAGTCATTAAATCTATTATATCTAGTCGATAGTGTCCTGTTTTATCTATCTCGTTATATTATTAAATAGTGTTAATACATCTGATTTCGTTTAATTTCTTTTTTTGGTATATCTGATTTCATTTGTCTTAAAATTCAGTAGATCATTTCTATCTTATTGATCAGGTACATTTGTGCATTAGAAGAAAATTCAGACAGAACTTTGTTGAATTTTCGTTTAAATTTCTGCAAATTTTAGTTAAATTTGTTAGTCTCATTTCCATCTTTTTAAGGACAGATTAATCTAGTTTAGTCTTTATTACTATCCTGATAATCTTTGTTTTCTGATTCATTACTCGGTTGAGTAGATTTTGTTTGAATTAGAAAGAGAATTAAGGCGAGTATCGTCAAGGTAAAATTTCAGGTAAAAGTTTTTTTTATTCTTATTTTTATTTAAAGACATACATGCTCGTACTTGGGTAGGGATAAGTAGTGTTGATCTTGGAAAAGGCATTGTTATTGTTGTTCGTATATCAGTGTTACATTTTAGGTGAAAGTCAAAAGTCAAAGTCAACGGTAGAAAGTCAACATCAAAAGTCAAAGTCAACAGAAACAATCAAAGTCATTAGAAAGTCAAAGTCATCAGAAACTCAAAGACATCAAAAAGTCAAAGTCAGAAGCAAAAGTCAAAGTCAACAAAAATAGTCAAAGTCATCAAAAAGTCATAGTCATCAGAAAGTCAAAGTCATCAGAAAGTCAAAGTTTAAGTAAAATCAAGAAATCAAGGGGTCATACAAATTGTTTTAGTTTTTTTAATAAGCTTAGAGTATTTCATTTGTTACATCATTTGTTATAATTTGTTCTGATTAGTTTAGTTTGTTTAAGTATTTTCGTTATAGCTTTCTATTTTATAAGTTTAATTAAAGTAATAGGATAAATACACATACCATCCATTTTAGGTGGACTCTTGGTGAGTCGTACTAACCCGTGAGGGTAAGGGGGAGATTCCTTGGGAATCGTAGTGAGTCAGGAGACTCTAAGGAGTTGACTAGATAGTCAACTCGAGGGATACGTTTTCTTCACCTTGAAGGATCACTCACACTCGAGGATGAGCGACTTACTTGGTGCGTGCGTGGATCAGTGCCGAGACTCGCTGACTACAGAGGGGCAGGCCAACCCGAAAGAGAGTAGGGAGCGGCGCGGAGCTCGGGAGTCCGGCCCGGGGGACAGGACGAGCATAGGGGTACCAAAGGACGACGCTGAAGTAAGGTCACTAACAGAGAGTGTGAGGGAGTCAGATCGAAAGATCGTGTAGAACTTTTGATCTGTTAATCCCGGCCAGCTAGTAGTTACTACTACGGGATTAAAAAGGGGTGAGGAGAGACTCTAGGGGGGCCGTCTCCTCCTGGGACTAGCGCGGGGGTCTGGAACCCTGTTCAGTATAAAAAAATTTTGGCCTTCGAGGGACGTGAGAAAGTTGAGTGGTAATCAACGAATTGAAAAAGGGATTAGAATAACATAAAGATTGAAAAGAAACTAATTCACCCCCTCTTAGTAATTTCACCATCTCATTAGGGAATTTCACACCCGGCGTAACAAAATCTTGGCGGTCAATTGGAAATCCAACAGCTGTGACTTAATGGTAACGATTCGTATTTATGCATTTCATCAAAGCCGTTGATCAAAGATCAAGCGTTTTATCAAACTGTTATGCCCAAATTGCCTATAAATTGAGATGTTCTTCGAGATTGTAAAGCATTCGAGAGCAATTCAACTTCATGGAACTGTTTAGACACCAAATCTCTTGAATCTCTTGATCCCCATCGCTTCTAGACTCATTTTTGCATCCAGGGAGTGCTTAAGATCAAGATTTCTACGATCGACGAGAAAGAAATCAACACTTGAACTCCATGAATCGCAATTTTTGAATTTTCATGAATAGCCTTGATTTCGGCAATTAATTGGATCAATTTGATCGCAATTGTGGGTTAGGGATTGTGTTTCATCCTAATCTATCTTCCTTTAGCATTTAATTTCATTTTAGAATCGTAGTTTTAAGTAGTTTCATTCTTAATTTCGGGTTTTTGCTCTTTACGTTTTCGGAAAAATATCCTCTTTTCAATCTTCAATTTCTCCGCGAAATCAAAGTTAAATTCATTGATTTTTGATTCTGTGGATTTGTCTTCAAGTCGTCTTTTATAAAATATCCATTTGCCCAATTTCTATCATCGATTCCTCATCCGATTTGATCAAATTCGAAGAGATCATCAGAAATTTTCCTAATTCCCTGTGGATTCGACCCTTATTTACCATCATACCCCTCAATTCGTGAATTATTCTTGAAATTGGTAAGTTTGGACTTAATTTTGACACGTGACTGTGTTTTCAATGACCACTCAGTCTCGTCTTGTCAGTACTATACCCTCAAGAGGGTCGACCAAGTACCATACTTGGTTCTGATGCATGGACTGGATCTCTAAATCTATTGCTTCTTGCCATTTCTTAGAGTTGAAATCATTTACCGCTTCATTGTAGGTCAAAGGATCACTATCCTTTAGGTAGAGAGTATCAACATCATCCGTCATAATATGTCCTACATATCGATCTGGTTGTCTTGGTACTCTACTAGTCCTACGCGGTGCCTCTATGTGTACTTGAAGATTTTCGGGGAATGAGTTCTTATCTAGTGAGGTAACATTTGTGTTTGGATCTTCTAAGAGATACTCCCACTATCTCTTCTCAAGAGATACTCATCTTCTAAGAAGATAGCCCTTTTCGCAAAAAATATCGATTGTTCTTCAGGGCGGTAAAAGTAGTATTCAATCGTCTTTCTTGGATATCCCACAAATCTACACAACTCAATCCTCGACTCCAGCTTATCTGTATCGTATTTCTTAACATGAGCAGGACAACCCCATACTCTAAAGTAAGAGAAGTCTGGTTTCTTCCATTTCCATATCTCATATGGAGTAGAAGCTACAGATTTTCTAGGTAAGATGTTAAGGACACGCGCTGCTGTCTCAAGCGCATAGCCCCAAAGGGATATTGGAAGTTTCGAGAAAATCATCATAGATCGCACAATGTCCAACAAGGTACGATTCCTCCTTTCTGAAACACCATTCATCTGAGGTGTGTAAGGAAGAGTCAACTGACTTAGGATATCATTATCCTTAAAGAACTGTGTGAACTTTGTAATTAAGTATTCATCTCCTCGATCTGATCAAAGAGTCTAGATACTCTTTCCAGATTGTTTCTCCACTTCATTCTTAAACTCTCTGAATTTCTCAAAGGCTTCGAACTTATACCTTGTGCGATAAGCACGGGAGAGAGAAAAACAGGAAAGACAAAATAAGGGCATAAGTTGATTAGACACATACATGCACGATATATAGAAATAGAGAGGAGAGAGGAGAGAGGAGAGAGGAGAGAGAAGAGTGGGCCTTCCGGCCCAATAGGCTTTAACACTCCCCCTCAAGCTGGAGCGTGGAGATCAAACATGCCCAGCTTGGATCCGATGGTCTCATATGCCGGGCCTGGTAGGGCCTTAGTGAAGATGTCTGCCAACTGATGAGAGGAAGCAACGTGTGGGGTATGGGATGGTACCGCTAACAACGTCATCGTCGTATGAAATGGCAGTCGATCTCAATATGCTTCGTCCTCATATGGAACGTCGCATTATTGGCGATGAAGGTAGCAGCCATATTATCGCAGAGACATCTGCATAGGACCTTCGGGCAGGGAAGCCAAGCTCGGTGAGAAGAGAGCGTAACCACAACATTTCGCCGTGGTATCCGCCATAGCTCGATACTCGGCTTCGACACTAGAACGGGACACGATAGATTGCTTCTGAGAGCGCCATGTGACCAGGTTGCCTCCAACATAGGTGGCATAACCACCATGTGACTTCCGATCCTCCTTGTCACCAAGAACCCGCGAGTCGCAGTAGGCCTCAATGTGTAGATGACCCCTGTCGTCGATACAAGAGGCCCTTCCCCATAGCTCTCTTAAGGTACGCCAGAAGCCGATAGACACCCTCCAGATGGATAGTGCGAGGAGCCTGCATAAACTGACTCAAGAGACTAACCGCATAGGAGATGTCTGGGCGAGTCACAGTGAGGAAGATCAATTTCCCCACAAGGCGCGTAGATGCCCTGCATCCTCAAGAAGTGCGGTAGCATTGTCCCACCAGTCCACATTCAGCTCCATAGGTGAGGAGGCCGGCTTGCACCCTCAAAGCATCCCCTGTCTCCTCCAAAGAAATCTAGCACGTACTTCCGCCGACAAATAGACATCTGCCCCTCGACTCGTAAGCAATCTCAAGTCCAAGAAAGTACTGGGGGACAGATCTCGTGTGACGAAGTGCTGAGCCAGATAAGCCTTGGTCGCAGCCACCTCGGTGTCGTCACTACCAGTGATGATGATGTCATCCACATACACAGCCAGGATAACACATCCATGTGGGGTGCGTTTCCGCATAACAGTCGGATCAGAGATAGTAGAGACGAAGCCATACAAGAAAAGCAGCTGCGAGAACTTGTGGAACCACGCACGCGGGCTTTGCTTCAGCCCATAAATAGCCTTCTTGAGGAGACACACCTCAGACGACTCCCCCTGAGCAACGTACCCAGGCGGTTGCTCCATGAAGACCTGCTCATCGAGGTCGCCGTAAAGGAAGGCATTGGATATGTCCAGCAGATGAAGTGGCCAGGACTGATCCAGGGCAATGGAGAAGAGAACCCGGATGGAGCTGAGGCGCGCCACAGGCGAGAATGTCTCATGATAGTCAAGACCATAGGCTTGAGAAAAGCCACGAGACGCGCCTTGTAGCGAGCGATGGAGCCATCAGGATTATACTTGAGGGAGTACACCCACTTGCAGGAGACAACATTGGCATCAAGGGGCCGAGGAACCAGCGTCCAGGTCTCCCTCTGGATGAAGGCCGCATACTCCACATCCATCGCCGCTTTCCACGCCGGTACCTGCAACGCCTCAATATACGACTTGGGAATTGACTCGGTTAGAACAGCAAGAGCAAGGGATTGATAGGAGGGAGAAAGACGGGCAGGAGAGACATGATGAGCGATAGGGTATTGCGTGCACTGTCGAGTGCCCTTGCGAAGAGCAATGGGAAGGTCAAGATCAGATACTGGAGGCGGGGGGGAAGGTGGTGATGACAAGGGAGCCGGAATAGGGGATGGCGGCGAGGAGGGAGATTCCGACCGCCGGATGGGTCGACGGGAGGGATGCCGAGGAGGGTGACACCTCGTGCAAGGGAATCGGGACACGTAGAGGATGTCATGACAGTGGAGTAGTAGATACCGAATGAGGGAGGAATGGTGAGGGGGGTCGGCGCCGACGTGAGTAGAGGGAAAGTAGGGAGCATCCTCATGGAAGGTCACATCGCCGAAGTAACGCACCGTCGCCGATCGGGAAAGTAGACACGGTAACCCTTTCCGAGTCCGAGAGTAGCCGACAAACACACCCCTTTTGTGCACGAGGAGCCAGCTTGGAGAGGCCAGTGGTGTGATCTCGGACAAAGGCAAAGGCATCCGAACACTCGAGGTGGTAGAGAGAAGAGGTCAGCAGCAGGAGTCGGGCCGCAAGGGGAATAGCTCCTCCAAGTGCAGCAGATGGAAGGCGGTTCACCGTGTATGTTGCGCTCAAAAACAGCCTCACACTAGAGATACTGAGGTACCCTCATTGCCAGGAGCAGTGTGCGTACCATATCCAGGAGGTGTCGATGCTTCCGCTCGGTCACCCCATTCTGCTGCGAGGTATATGGACAAGTAGTCCGATGAAGTATGCCATGAGCCAGACAAAGATCCTCAATCGCCTTCTGAGTGAACTCAAGTGCATTGTCGGTGCGGAGGATTTTGACCACCGTCTCATACTGGGTAATAATCTCAAGGAGGAAGTGCTGAACGCGAGAAAGTACCTCCTTGCGACTCTTCAGGATATATGTCCAACTCGCCCGGGTGTAGTCATCAACGAACACCATGTAGTACTTGCATCCTGTTGGAGAGGCATGAGGGGCCGGACCCCAAACATCGCAGTGAACCAAGTCAAACGGGCGATGGGTAGGTGGACCAGTGCGGGATGGGTACGACGATCGATGGTGTTTCCCGAGTTCACACGACTCACAATGAAACTCGGATAAGTGTAACCAAGGAAGAGTTTCTTTAAGTTTGACAAAACTAGAGGGTGTCCCAAAGCAGACAGTGCCACAAAAAGAGTCATGAAGGGAACTAGAAGAAGCAGAGAGTGCAAAAAGGGCTTGAAGGCCCGTAGATGGAGAGTCAGCCACTAGCTCGTAGATGCCTCGTCCGTTCTCACGGCCCAGTCCAATCCTCCGGCCCGTGTCGAGATCCTGGAAGACGCAGTGATGAGGAAAGAAAAACACACCACAGTGAAGGGCTTTGGTGATCGCACTGATGGACAGTAGATTGGCTGGGAATCCAGGAATATACAGGACATGCTATAGAGGAAGGGAAAGGGTGGCACGAGATTGGCCAGAGCCAAGAACAGGACATGAACGACCGTCAGCAATGCGGACATCAGGAATGGAGGTTTCAGGCCGATAATAAGTGAGGACCGAGGGAAAACCAGTCATGTGGGAAGATGCCCCCGAGTCAATAACCCAAGACGTCATATGAGGAGTTGAGATAGATGGCGTACACGGAGAAGATCCCCGTCCTCCGACGATAAGACACCAAGCTGCTCGTCAATGCCGCAAGACCCAGGGCTGATGGTGCCGCGAGTAGGACAAAGTGAGGAGGCCCGTGATGCCCGAATGTAGGCCAGCTCCGAGGGGATAGTGCAAGGCTGACTGTGCCCCCAGCCGAGGGAGTAGTGGTCGAGGATGATCCCTCCGTCGGGGGACGTGAGTCGAGATGCCCTGCCTCCCGGATGCAGCCGGGGCCCAAGCGAGCTTCCCGAACTCCTTCCAGCACTTCTCTGACGGGTGAGTCGGCTTCCCGCAGTACTTGCAGGGTGGATAGGAAGTCCGGGTCTTCCCAGACGATGTGCTCTTCCCAGACGCCCGGGGAGCCCCGCCTGATGCGATGAGTGCCGAAGTCTCGACGGGCTGCGAGGTCTGGGAGGTAGGCAAGCTGTCCTGCACGCGAAGTGCGGCTGCAAAGATCTCCTCAGTGGGTAATACCCGGGAGCCCCCAAGCACCTGTCCTCGGATCATGTCGGCCAACTCAGGACGTAATCCGCTAAGAAATGCTCCTGCACGGAGCTCATCGCGGTACCGTCTAAGTATATCAAGATCCAAGACCAGTGGTTGATAGAGCTCGAGATTAGTGAAAATGGCATCGACCGCTCCATAGTAGCTCTGGAGAGTCCTGGTGCCCTGGCGACATGCAAATAGCTCCTCATATAGTCGAACTGTCCGGCTTACGTTGCTCTTGTTGGCGTACATCGTCTCCAACTTGAGCCACAGGGCACGGGCAGGACGAGTCATGCTAAGTGGCTCCATGATCTGTGTCGCAACACTGGAGATAAGCCAGGAACAGACTGCGGACTCCAGGCGACTCCACTCCAAGTATTCCGGGTCCGATTCCTTCGGTGAGGGATCAGTCAAATGATGCCGAAGGCCATGGGCATTGAGGAACTCCACGAAAGCACCCCTCCAGGGCCCATAATTGGACCCGTCGAACACGTATGCCTGCGCTTGGCAGGGGCACTCACAATAGAGTGCTTCCCGGATGGCGGGACAACCCCATCGGCTGAGAAGGCTGAGTGACCTCAGAAGCTGACGACACGGGGGTAGGCTCGGCCATGTAGAGATCAGCAGTCGTGAAGATGAATCGGCGACGATGGAATATGAGTCGACGCAGATGGAATAGGGGTCGACGCAGCAAGGTAAGTCAACAAGAGCAGGGCAGAGCCGCAACGGCAAGGCAGCAGGGCGCGGCGGCACTTGATGGCAGGGCCGGAAGGGTGGCCGCCGAGCAGATAGCAGCAAGGCAATAGCGGGACGACGGCTGGGCTGAGCCGATAGCAGGATGACAGCAGAGCGATGGCAGCAGACAGGGCGACGACCAAGCAGAGCAGGGCAACACCAGAACGACTTCTGGCGCGACGGCAGGGCGAGGCACGGTGCGACGGCGGAGCGCGATAGCAGCAGACAGGGCGACGCGCGACGCGATGGCAGATCGCGATAAGACGCGATAGTGGCAGAACGCAATGGCCTGGCAGGAAAACCGCCGGGCGAGGGCAGCGGCGGAAGGGCAGCGGCAGCACGATAGGCGGGACGCGGCGGTGCGGCGTCAGGTGCGACGGCAGACGCAGTGGCAGGACGCGGCGGTGCAGCGTTAGGTGCGTCGACAAATCGAGACGCGACGACCGGGCGCACGCGCAATAGGACGACGGGCAGGCGCGCGGTAGGACGACGGCGGGATGGCGGCGGTGTCGCAAAGTGAGGTGGCAGCGCTGGAGGGCGGCGGCGTCACAAGGTAACCCTAGAAAAAAAAATTTCTTCTCCTAACGGCGCTCTGATACCATGTGCGATAAGCACGGGAGAGAGAAAAATAGGAAAGACAAAATAAGGGCATAAGTTGATTAGACACATACATGCACGATATATAGAAATAGAGAGGAGAGAGGAGAGAGGAGAGAGAAGAGTGGGCCTTCCGGCCCAATAGGCTTTAACATACCTAATTAGGTATACCCATCCAAACCTAGAGAAATTATCAGTAAAAAGTGATGAAGTAGAAATTGCCACTGTTGGCTTCGACAGGCATCGAACCACATACATCAGAATGTATTGGCTCCAAGATACCCTTAGCTTGCTCTCCAATCCCTGAGAATGGACACTTGGGTAATTTACCCATAATGTAAGATTCACAAGTTACGAACGATTCATAATCAAATGTTCCTAGGTATGCATCTTTATGCAACTTCTGTAATCTTCCATCACCAACATGCCCAAGTCTACAATGTCATAGGTAGATTTCGGTCATATCATGTTTACTCTTCTTAAGAGAAACATCTATTTGGAGATTATAAGAAGAAACATCAATCAGATATAAACCATTGACTAATGGTGCCGTAGCAACCAATTTACTTCCCAAGTAAAGAGAACAACACTTGTCCTTAATGATCAAGGTATACCCCATCCTGTCCAAACAAGAAGCTGAAATGATGTTATTAACTATGCTAGGAACATAATGACATTCTTCTAAATAAAGATAATCTCTGGATGGTAGCTTGAGGTTCACAACCCCTAGCACCACAACACTAACTTTTGTGTCGTTTCTCATCCTCAATTTCACCTCGCCCTTTATCAGCTTTCGCTTACTTGTTAGCCTCTGCAAATCATTGTAGATGTGAGAAGTACATCCAGTATCTAATACCCAAGATGAAGAATCTCTATAAGACAAATAAGTATCTATCATATAGATACCTAGAGCATCACCATGCTTCTGCTAAGCTTTCTCGTTGAGGTACTTTTTACAGTTCCTCTTCCAATGTCCTTTCACGCCACAGTGGAAACATGTTCCCTTGGCATCACCATCATTCCTTGTCAAAGCTGCTTTCACTTGCTTCTTCCCTTTGCCTCTTCTGGAGGCAAAGTCTACCTTCCTCTTCTTGTTGGTCTCACCAACAAAGAGGACTTGGGGCTTTTTCTTTTGAAGGTTCTCCTCGGTAGTAGTAAGCATGTTCAACAGCTCCGGGAGAGAGGCATGAATCTTTTTCATGTTAAATTTATCAATGAACTGAGAAATGAAGTGCGAAAGAGACTAAAGAATAAGGTCCGTGCTCATCTCAACAAGGAGTTCAACTCTCGATCCACTCAATCATCTTTAGTACATGTGCTTGTACAGAAGAGGAATCAGCCATCCGAGCCCTGAATAGACTCTTCGATATCTCATATCTCTGAGTTCTACTCTGCTCAGCAAATAACTCCATCAAATGGAGCATCATTGCTCTTGGTTCCATGTCTTCATATTGCCTTTGCAACTCATTGCACATTGAGGCCAGCAAATAACATTGAACCGTACTGGAATCTTCTTGTCACTTCTGGTACTCCCATACCTCATCCTCAGACGCATCGGATGTAGGCTCAACAAGGCCATCTCCCTCTAGGACATATGCGATGCACTCAGACTTAAGTAAGATCTTTAAGTTCCTGAGCCAATCAATGAAGTTCTGGCCAATCAAACGGTTGGTATCCATAATGCCACGAAGAGGGTTAGTCGACGACATCTTTGCCTTGTTAGGAGATGAATAAGAATTAATGATTTATTCTTTGCAGATATTGTGTTCATTGAAAATAATGCTCCCACTAAAATTAAGCAATTCACACAACCCTCATGTGCACAAAAAGGGAGAACCGACAATCTCCTAGTGGGGATCAGAATCTCAACAACTAGATTATGAATTGGAGCGACTCCACCAATCATAATATATTGTTGAGCACTCATCTCATGAGTCTTATAACATTTGTAATATATGATCATTCTTCAGTCCCCGACGCTCATGTGGCCTGGAGTGACTCCACCAACCATTGAGTTCGGTCCAGGCGATACACTTGTTACTTGACGGGAATAGATTCATGAGCAGTCCTGGAGTGACTCCACCAAACTAAACGGTTCCTCTACCCCAACCTTGTGTCATAAACTAGTTCTTAATTCCTCATCTTAAATAAGTGGGCATGGAGTGACTCCACCAACCCAACTTAAGGTGACTTGAATACTAAGGATATAACAAGGGAGGACCACGCGTGAGTTTGTAACTCTTGTGTTTCAGCCTAGATTTTAACATAAGAGGGCTTTTATTTTTATCGAGTCTCTTTGTTAGGGTACGTAATGGTTATCTATATAACCATACCCAAGGATATGATTATCTCAATAATCTTATACATATACCACATTTATGTCATATGTGATGTTATATCAATAAACCAAAACATATAAATAGGGGATCCTATAATAGGTCCATCTATGTTCTTGGTTTCACATTCAATTTAACAACATCACAATTAAATGAATAAATTTAATTCAATGCAAAAATTAATCACATCAATATTTTGCAACTCTTGACCCGGTCCACTACGTCAGCCATCTGGCCCACCTTGACCAGGTAACTCTTCACTCGAATTGTGGGGCCCACTACTCAGTCAAATCGCCGTTTGACCATTCCCCCACATCCCCATGTGGGGCCCACAACCCTGGTCAACCCACAAGGTTGATCAAGGCCCCCGGCGGCGCCGTCACTGGATTCCGGAGACCATGATAGAGCCGCCACCAAAATGAGAGAAAACATGTCAAAAATTGAAACCTTCATATCTTCCTCATTTCTTATCTATTTTGGACATTTGTGGGCTCGTTGGAAAGCTCTTGACGAGTAGAGCCTGGCTTTGATACCACTTAATGGGTTCTGATATCAATAACTTTCTAAAATTTTGATCAAAAGATCGAATGCAGTGGAAAACATTGAATCAGATATTCAAACATTGAGGCACTAAGAAAAATGATCCTATCATCTAATATGTATGAGAAAACATACTTACAAGTTTCCTTAAGGGATTTCTTGAAGCTATTCAAGTGCCTAGCCTCTAGTGGTATCCACACACTCTCCGGATGGTTGGATCTCCTCTTCAAAGCTCTTCACCAAGAGAGAAAGAGAAGAAAGGAGAGATGATGTGGAACTGTGGGTTGGCATCGACGACCGTTCCAAATCAATGGGTGCGAAATCCTATCTAGGGTATGAGATGCGTGCAATGCGAGGTACGGAGAACAACGAGAATAATAATCACCACAACGTGATTATGGTGATGGCACGGTTACGACCACAACGCATGCACCTATGATCCGCCTGACCGGCACCGAAACCGAACAGAAGGACCTAAATACACCTTGAAACCCAAAACTTCCACTATCCTGGCCCTGGCGGTGGAGAGCGCCCAAAAGATACTGAAGGAAATAAAATAACGCTCGAAAGGGACGACTGCGAGCGTACCTGCACGGCTGAGGCTCGGTCAGCTGAGACAAGTGTCGACGGATCTCCAGTGGGGCGAGTAGACTGATGGCACGTGGCGTAAGAGATCCCGCGGGTGGCAGCCTTGGCGAGGAGCCACACTATCTGGTCGTATGGGTGGAGAAGACCAGCCCTCTAGTGCGGCAATGCCACATAGGTGAATTTAGTGGATAGTCATTGGAGGGGCAAACTTCGCGTTGGGGAACGGCCGAGCCTGCGGGATGCGAAGGGTGATGGTCGGCGTAGGGAATAAGGCGTGCGCGGGTAATTGCGAAGATAGGCGTGCTAGAGTGATTGAGATCAGGCGGAAGGTGCCAGCCTTGTGGTGGCAGCCGTGGAAGACTGATTGAGATCAGCCATCCGCTTGCGTTGAGGTTGAGGTGTTGAGATTGATGGTAAGTCGCGTTGTGGTTGAAGGGTTCACAACGGCTTCATGAAGTTGTCGTTAGAAAACGTGACGGTTAGGGAGGAACTGCATGTGTGCCTACCGAGGGCACACGAAGGTGGCTGCGCTGGGGGAGGGCTATCTCGCGGAAAGTGTCGACATTGGGAATTAATAGTGGGGGGCCTGTGTGCGGAGTAGAAGGAGCGACCACAACCACTGTCTGCATGCGGATACTTCGTCGCACAGTGCTCCTTCATGTAGTGGAAAGTAGGCTTCGCTCGTTCAGATACCGGTATCGAATACCGGTATCTGTAACGGTATCGGGTACCGTTAAGGTTCTAAACGGTACCCGATACTAGGGTTCGCCCGTTTCCAACGGTTCCGGATGCCGTTGCGGAAACGGTGCCCGAAACGCGGCATCGGCAATGAACGGCACCCGGCACCTAAAAAAACGGCAACGACACCAGCACCAGGTGCTGGTGCCGTTTTTCCGACATCGGCAATAGGTGCCAATGCCAAACGTTCGGCATCGACTACGTTGCCGTTTTTCGGCTGTGAAGCCGAAAAACGGTAACAGTGCCCGTAGCCGTTTGTAGCCGTTTGTAGCCAAAAAACGTTTGTAGCCGTTTGTAACCGTTTTTGGGTGGAAGTTAAAAATTTTAACTGTGATTTGGTGTTTCAAAACCGGTTCGCTGGTTTTGGACATTTGAATCGGGATGTGGAAAGATTTTCTTCGGGATTTACTCAAATTTTATGGAATCTTTTAGAGAGAGAGAGAGAGAGGGAGACTTCTCGGATTTGCCGGTTCTAAGACCAGTTTCACAGAAAAAAGAACTTGGCAGAGGTTTTTAAAAATAAATGGCCAAATTTCGAGAGAAAAATGTAGCACAAAGAGTGAACAAATAGAAAGTCGAGAGGAGAGAGAGAGGCGCCTACCTCTCTAGATTATATCTCTGCCATGAATAAAGCTTGGAGAGACGATTCTCTAGTAAAAACCAAATTTCAGGGAGAAATATGTTAAGAGAAAGAGCTCGAGAGGCTGCCTATTTCTAGTTCATCTCATCTGAGCAGGTATCAAAGAAGCGAGAGAACAAAAAAACTTGTCGAGAGATTTCTCTTTCCTATCACCAAGTTTAAAGAGAAAAAAATGCGGGGAGAGAGAGAGAGAACACAAAAAAATCCAAAGAAGTTAAGAGAGAGAAACTGCCTACTTCTAGCCCATTTCTCTGTCCCTAACCAGGTGCCAGAACAGAGGAAAAAAAGCTGGCAGAGATTTTTATTTAATAAATAACAAATTTTTGAGAGAAAAATGTAGCACGGAAAGAGAACAAAGAGAAACCCACAACTTCTAGTTCATATCTCTGTCCTAAGTAGGTGACGAATGGCGGCGATGGCATCACCCTTGTGCTCCCGCAGGGTTTTCTCCGCCACATTCTTGTCCAGCTGCAAGAATTAACAATAATCTAGTGAATATTTTTGGCTAAAAATATAAATATTGTTTTTGGTGAGCATCTCAATGCAATTGACCTCGAGTTCACTGGCGATGATGTCCACATCAGCTGCATTGACTTTGACGGCAGCAAGTTCTTTTTCCCTGCCCATAGATCAAACAAATATTATCAACCCATAGATCGACAAATATCATCCATCTGGATGAGATGACTGCAACATGCACACAAAAATTATTAAAATTATAAGCCAAAAGTTGACTTTTCAATAGACCGGCATTAGAAATTGAATGGGAATGAGTCATGAGTCATGACGAAGTCAACGTAGATGACCAAAAAACTGACTTTAATGGCTGCTAGAATGGCGTTGACTATGTGACTCCGTCCTTCTCTCTCTGTGACTCCGTCCTTCCCATCTGCTAGAATGGCGTTGACTCCCGCTGGTGATTATTTGTATACCTGAGACATGATCAACGTAGGTGTGAGAGAATGTGTGGACCACAAAGCCTTCTATCAATGTCATAATCGTTGACCAATTTAAGTATATCAATGTTGATAAGGAGATCTGTCTACTTCTAGTTGAGTGCATCCGGTTCAACTATAGGTCAACTCTTCCGATAATTATTCCCAGAGTCAACTGTTTCTCTTCTCTCTCCTAGGCCGCGGATGAGTTACAAGACCCGGCCAGATCTATCATGACAAGCGCCACGTGTCGCAAGAGGGTATATTACGCCCATGCCTGAAAGAATTTGACAATTATGTCTTCAACCTTGTTCAATGGCAATGTCTGAAACCGAAGCAAGAACAACATGCTTCTCCTTCTAAAGCACCCCCAAAAAAGGAAATGCAGCAGGCCTCGTGAGCTGAAACTCAAATATTCAAACTGAAACCCAAAACCTCTAGATATTCTAAAATGGCTATTAACTTCTCTAAAATTCAAAGTTAAAGACAGCCAGAAAGGAGACAAAAAAGATATATTAATATTACTTCTCTAATATTAACATTAATATTAATATTACCTGATTTAGAAAAACAAGAACAAAAAACCCAAGACAGTCAACATAACATATTCAACATAAGCCAGAAAACAAATCCATAAAACCGAGGGATAAGTTATGGATAATAACTCACTCTTTTGTAGCTGATCTGGAGTTAGATTCTGCAAGTACGCAAAAAAATATTAGAGTAAGAATGGAAGAAATGAAGATGATTCGGGATCAAAAAATCTCATACCTTGGAGTTTGGATTCGATAGTATGCATCTAGCCATGAAGTATCCAATGCCATCTACCACTTGATCTTCATTGATGATGACATAGCTCTCGTTATCAATACTACATGGTTCATGAACCATACTAGGGACCATTTCTTCTGTAACCCAGATCCAAAAGCTTGGCTCTCCATTGCCAACATCAACAACGATATCTGCAGTCATGGAATCTTCCACTGGGGAAGAACAAAAGATGAAAAATTTACCTCTCATCCTCAGTCGTAGATCTTCCTCTTCTAGCACTAGATTCAGTACTCCACCTCTACAAGAAGCCTAGTTTTGCAGAAACATATAAAAACACGCTTACAAATGATGGGGAATGTAGAACACAGTCGGAAGCCCCGGAAATCCGAGAAGACATTTAAAAGATGGGGAATGTAAAAGAAAGTAATAAGATAAACCAACAAGTGTCAAGTACAAGTACAAAATGATGTCAATCATCCTCGTCCATGTCCTCGGCTACTACAACATCGTACCATGTCGTGTTGTGCCCTCTCAGCCAACACTTCACTGTAACCAATGTCTCAATACTCTAGGCAGTTAGGCGATTCCGCTTATAATTCACAATTGCACGAGCTGCAGAGAAGAGACGCTCAGCAGGAGCGCTTGTTGCACTAATGCACAATAGCTCGCGTGCAATAGGCGCCAATGCCGGATACAATTTTTGGCCGATAAGTGCCCACTAGGAAATAACTGAGCTGCCATCTTTGCAGGCGGCCTCGTCCAAATAGGCATCTAACTGCTTATCTGCTGTCAAAGACGAGCTCTCCGGTGTCTCTGATGGTCGAATAATAGAGCCATACCAATCATGATGTGTTATTTTGGCATGCTTGGATGATGTAGAGCGAGATGCTGACGGTTGCGGTGGTGAGTCAGGGAGGAGGCTTCTGATGTAGGCCACTGTTTGAGACTTCACCCTCTCTGTAAGGTTCTTACCCTTATGTTGAGGATCTTGGATGGCGATAGAGGTTATCACCTGGTTCTCTGTCAAGCGTATGCGATAGTCTTCAAATTTGGCCTTCATTTGTCTACACGCCACAAGTATACTCGATCGGTCTTCTGCGTCCAGACTCGCAACACCTCTGAAGAGCATTGACCTTCGATTCTTCATCTCTATATCGGTCAAGTGCTTCATGAGGACCTGAAATGGAAATTGTACGAATGAGATAATGACAAAATATAAAATGACTTTCAAAGACTGTCAAATGACGTTCATTATATACCTCTACCATAGTCAAGATGTCGCTGATGGTCTGGTGTCTGCTGCTTGACACACTTTTACGTCGCAAATGCAAACTGGGCTGTAGTATGTCAAGAAAAATCTCCAGGACCGTCCACTCCTCATCTGAGATCTTCGTCTCCTTACCCCTCGTCTTGAAGTGAGATACCCCCTTCTCTAAAACACACCGCTTATCAAGAGCGGCATCCAACATCACAAATGTACTATTCCATCTAGTGGGGCAATCTAACGGCAAGACATTGGTGTTCACTTTCTCCTCTGTACACAATGTCTTGTATATTCGTTGGCGTTGCTTACCAATACGAGTTGCCCGAATGAGAATACGTACCTTCTCCACTATGTCGCTCAGATAGATGAATGGATGTAGTGGCGGAGACGACGGAAGGCTGGAATGAAGGGTATCATCATGAACAGGCTCTTGGATGTCTTCATCAGGCACCAAATCGTCCTCGAACGACTCGCCGTCCTCATCCTCCCCTGAGCCCTCTTCATCATCTTCATTATGGACGTTTGCAGGGTCTGTCCAGACGAAGTCATTGACATTTAGAGTCAATGGAGTATCCTCGGAAGCATTAACTTCATCTTGAATCTCCGGCCGCACATTAAATGTCTCCATTGATGCTTGCACGACCAAGTTCATGATGTGAGCAAAGCGAGGACACAGCGAGCAAAGATGAAGAATTTGTTGTAACGACGCAGCTTATTCGCGAGGATCTGCATCATCGTCTTGTTGTTCGATGCGTTGTCTGTCGTCACCGCGACAATCTGCAAAATGAAATACTCTAGGATACTTACGCCTATAATGTAAATGTTAGAGAAATAAATGTAATACCTTGGATCGTATCTTAAACTCAGTGATGATCTCATATAGAACTTTTGCCAACCCCTCTCCATCGTGCTTCTCCGGAAGCTCCCTCAAAGCAAGTACGGTCTCACGATGCGCCAACTTGCAGTCCACCCAATGGGCCGTGACACCCAGAAGACCCTAAGCCGTTCTCCGATGTCCATGCGTTGGCGAGTCACCGTCACATAGCGGATGTCACGGAAATATCCGATGATTTCTTCTTTCATCGCTCTGTGCATCTTGATTGCCCGAGCCTTGATAACCTATTTGAGTCAAGTAAATTGCATTATAGAGATTGATTAGTAAAATGAGAAGAATAAATGAAATGAATAGATGATAAAATGATTTATAACCTTCGCCGTCGGCGAATCCAATGTTCGCCCTGTGTGGCATATCGCCACATTTCCCTAAATGTTTCGTGGTCAACAATAGACCACGGAGAGTCGATGGCACGAGGCGAATCTAGTGATGACATCGTTCGTCTCCCTCTGCATTCAGACCCCTCGAACACCCTCTTCTTCGACTTACGGACTTCCATGCGTCATACGCATTCTCCACAATAAAGTTCTGCTTGTTGGGGTTCTCCTTTCCCTTCAAGGCGTCGTGGATCCGCGAATGCGCTCGCTTGTAGTGCATCCAGAACGGGTAAGTGCTGCCGTCAACTGGCCGCTTGATTCTTCCTTGCTCTCTATTTGGGTATTTCTCCCGACAGATCGTGCACTCGTATGTACGATCGACCACCCAAATAAACTGCCAGATAGGCGATCGAGTTGTACGTCTTCGCGAACCTACTTCATCTACATCATCATCATGCTCGGTTGTTGCCCGAGCCGGACCCGCCTCTCCGGCTTCCCTCGACTCACGGTGGAGAAAGTTATCTAATGTTCGCATCGTGGACCACCTAGTATCAATAACGATTATGATAAGCAATTTTAATATGATAAGCAATTAAATGCGTTGACCGGAAAATACAAAACAATCTAGAGAACTATGCAAATGCGCTGATGTGTCCGATGAAGATCTAACGATAGTCTTAGAGAAGAACAAAAATCTACAGAAATTGGAACTAGAATGAAAGAAAAATCTGGACCTAAAATGAAAGTTCATGCCACTAAAAGATGTTTACCCTAATTCTAATGTATTTCAAACAAGGAGCCAACTCCCAAAACTAATTGATCAAGCCATTGTATTCCTATTTCAAAGATCAATCCCACTCAAATCTATATTTAGGGTCTCCAAATATTACTTGGGTATTGACTTCAAGATTATTATTTCAAGAAAGACATTTGGGAACAATCTCATAGATATCCGATTTATATTTAGGTCGAAAACTATTATTCCATGTCCTCAAATATCTATAATCGAAAACTATAATCGAAAGAAATTAAGGTAATTGAGCACTGTAGGGCATTGATGATGGATTCATTGCTTGGGTATTGACTTCAAGGTAAAAGATTATTGTTTCAAGAAAAACATTTGGGAAAAATCTCATAGATATCAATTCTTTTTCAGGTCCAAAACTATTATTCCATGTCCTCAAATATCTAAAGGTATAATAAAAGGGAATAAGGTAATTGAGCATTGCAAGGTGATGGATAAATATTTTTTAAAATAAAATTTTGGTTATATTAAGTGTGGTCGTTTTATGGGAAAGAAAAGGGTCAGAATTCAGTGAAAGAGGGTAACTGTACATTATATATGAGATGTTGCTCCCAATTCAGTAACCAAATTAGTGAAAGTGAATCCAAATAGAGTGGAGGTAATTTGATAAGAACGAATATCATGAGTTGTGATATGAATAGTTGAGATCATCTTATTAAAATTGATTTTTTGTTGTCATATTTGTTGTCACGTTCTTCTTTGAATAGTTGAGTTTTCATTGGTGTAGAATGAGAACTAGAATGAAAGAACTCTTCAAAACCGAAATCGAGACCAAAAAACAAAAAACGAAATCGGAAAGCAACGAAAAACAAAATCGGAATCGAAACGACTTTCGAAACGAAATCGAAACGAAATCGGGAAAATGGAGAATCGGTGTTCTCGGGGGAGAGAGAGAGAGAGAGAGAGAGAGAGAGAGAGAGAAAGAGACATACCTTCTTCTTCAGGAGGTTGCGAGCCTCGCAATGCGACGACCTTCTTCTTCAAGAGGGTGAAACCGAGAGATTCGGGGAGAGAGAAAAAGAAAGAGTGGGGGAGAGAGAAAAGAAGAGAGAAAGCTAAAATAAACTAATATAATAATATTAATAATTCGGCTATAGTATCGGCTATAAACGGCACCGGCTATAGCCGGCACCTATTCCAGCTATACGCGGCAATCGGCTATGTTCCCGTTTTTACGTAACACACGGAAAAACGGCAACGGCACCTATTGACGTTGCCGTTGCCGAGTGCCGAAAAAATGGTGCCGATGCCGCCCTCATGGTGCCGATGCCGCCACGAGATGCCGATAGGCGAACCCTACCCGATACATACAGTACCCGATACAGACATCCACATGTCGGTATCGGTAACTGGATGTCGGTATCGGTTTTCGATATCGCAATCTGATACCGACATCCGCTAACGGCTCTGTTGGGTGTCCAATACCGGATATCGATATCAGAACTGATACCGATACCGACATCCAGTTTAACCTAAATGTTTAATTAAATAAAATAACTCCTAAGTCCTAACTTATCGATTTCTAAGTCCTACCTAATACTTGATTACCCTAAGTCCTAAATTATCGAATATCGAGCAGTCGTGCTCCAAAATACTTCACAATTTCCAAATCTCTCTACATCCCTCTCTCTTGTCCGATTTTTCTTGGCCATCTTCACTCTCTGAGCGGCGTTCTTCCGACATTATTCCAACGTTCTTCCGGCGTTCTTCCGGCATTCCGCACTTCCAGCTTTCTGCAAATCTGGCATTCCGCACTTCTGGCGTTCCGCAGTTCTTCCGGCGTTCTTCCACAAAAAATCAGGTAAGGGATTCTTAAACCCTCTGTCTGACAACTGCAATTCAATGGGAATGCATCTATAAATGAAGAAAAAAATTCATGCCCGGCAAGAGTGAGGCGTGTTGATAAATTACATCAGCTATCAACTATATTGACAAACACACATCATAATGAGAGTTTCCTTTCATAATTGTTTTTCATGATTTCATTTGATTTTAGAGTTCATTCTTGAAAATTCATCCATCAATTAGTTTGTGGGTATTTTTAAATAAATTAAAAGAATGTATTTGAAAAGAGGTTAGGAATTTAATTGTTTGTTTTTCTTAATCTATGAATCTATGTAGAGAGATGAGGATGTTTTTTATAAGATTCTTTTTTTTTAAATATTACCTCGTCACCAAGTAAAATCGAGACATAAATTCTTGGGATGAGCTTTGGATAGACGAGCATTCTCAGATTTTAGCAGGAGTGATGCTGCAAAGTCAATTTCTTCTGAGAATTTGACATCAAGTGTTGTATATTTTCTACGAATTGAACATATACAAGTATACTGTCGTATATTTGTGTATGTTCGATGACATTCAAGATGTAGCTTATGATTATACTTGTGCTTATTTTCCTTCTCAAGTATACTATCTCAATTTTGAATTATTTATGTCTTCAATACATTACTGAAAGAAGGCTTACCGCACCCAAATATGTGAGAAATCCTTAGCTTTAAACTTTTACCAGTCTCAAATGTTGCAGCAAATAGATTCCTCCCAAAAACCAGGAAATAACTTTCTTCTCTTTGTCGCAGATAGGTGTTTTTCATATTCCTTGCGGTTGGTTGACGCCCGCAGTCCCTCTCTTCTTTATTTGAAATGTCTGATTTCTTCTTTATTTTTAATGTATGATGTATATGTTAAAAAAAACTGTAAATTATCATTATGTATTATTATTTTAAATTTTTTCCTCCATTTTGTATTTGAAATGTATGATTTCTGAATTCACATTAATTTTAAATGTATGATGTATATTATTTTAAATGTCTGATTTCTTCTTTATTTGAAATGTATGATGTATATGTTCTTTCTCCAATTAATTATCTCGTCAATTTTCCATATAATTTTACTTTCTATAATGAAGTTAGGACTTTTGATTTTACTTTTTATTTTATAAAATGTCAACAATGGAGAGTTCCAGTTCGTTACATGTGGATGCCGCAGAAGCAAACATAAATGTGACACCATCTCTTGATGAGCAAGGGTCAACAGGAGTGAAGCGAAGCCGCATCACACGATCTCCCATCATGCAATATTTTAAATTGATGCATGACCGCACTTGTGTGAAATTTGCCAACAGAAATATCCAGATGGCATGCAAGGGGTCATCAAGCGTCCAACAAACGGGAGCACTAATGTATTTTGGAAGCACTTTAAAGCTATGCATCGAAGGCTATATGATGCACTTAAGGGATTTGGCGATGCTCATGGTGGCCAACAATGCATAATTGCTGAAGGGGAAGATGGGCAATTGAAGATTGAGGCCCCGAAGAAGCGACCCTTGGGGGGTCTAACCCCCGATGAGACAAAGGATGTCATTGCACGTTTTGTGTGCCTCACTAACTCTCCTTGGAGCATCGTCGACCACAAAGCTTTCAAGGATTTATGGCGATATGCGACGCAGATAGAAGTAGATCCCCCAAGTGCAAAGGTCATAAAGTCATGGACAATTAAGATGCACCAAAGGATGAAAGAGACGATTGCAACAGGGTTCACTTCAGTACATCATGTGACGCTCACAGCAGATGCGTGGACAACAGAAAATGGATGTGGCTTGTTGGGTGTCACAGCGCATTGGATTGATGCTGCCTGGGAATACCGTGAGTGTGTGTTAGCAGTTCGAGAGCTCGCCGAGAAGCATGACGGCGAAAGTATGGCATCTATACTACTTGAAATTATAGAAGTGTTTAAGTTTCAGGCTAAGGTTAGTCTTTTCTTCTTTGTTTTCTAATTTCTGATTTAGTATACCCCTAAAATTTCATTTTTCTTTCTTATAAATTTTGTTTTTAAACTCCAAAAAATCTTAATTTCTTTTATTAATTCTGTATTTGTTATTTTACTAAAACTAATAATCTTAATTTCTTTTATTAATTTTGTATTTTTTATTTATTAATTATAATTTTCTTATTTTATAACAAACATCAATTTATGTTCGCTGAGTTTAAGTTGCAGTCTAAGGTTAGTCTTTTCTTCTTTGTTTTCTAATTTCTAATTTAGTATTCCCTGAAATCTCATTTTTCTTTCTTCTAAATTTTGTTTTTAAACTCCAAAAAATTTTAATTTCTTTTATTAATTATGTATTTGTTATTTTAATAAAACTAATAATCTGAATTTCTTTTATTAATTATGTATTTGTTATTTATTAATTATAATTTTCTTATTTTATAACAAACATCAATTTATATTTTGAATCTTTTATTAAGGCATTAATTTTGTATTCTTATTTCAGGTTAGTGCTGTGACAACTGATAATGCGTCCAGCAATAAGAAGATGATTGCTATGATGGCGAAAAAGTTGAAAAGAGACAATAAGAACTTTACCTCGAAAAGGCACATACCGCGCTTTGCACATATTTTGAACCTCGTTGTTCAATCTTCCATTAAGAGCTTTTGACATCCCTTCGCTTCTCACTTGATGGAAGAAGAAGGCGATGAGCAATTGACTATGCTAGTGATATGGATGTCAAAGAGGATGTCGATGTTGATCCAGTTCTTTAAAATGAGGGTGAGGTACCGAAGGTAAGTAACTCAGTGCTCCAGACGTTCTGAAAGATGCATAGGGTACATGTCACACTCGGCGAGGTAGTGGCAAAAGTTAGGACATTGGTTCGGGCTACCCGCAATGGTAGCCAACGACGACTTATGTACGCGAAACTATGTGCTGACTTGAATATGTCTAATAATAACCTCCTCAAATTAGATTGTCCGACGCGGTGGAACAGCACCTACGACATGCTTCGAGCCGCCATTGAGAAGAGGGCCGTCCTGGATGAAGGAACATCCCATTTCAAGAAAAATGGGAGGGAGACGAAGATATCAAAGGACGAGTGGGAATTACTACAGATATTTACTGATTTATTAGAACCATTCTCCTTTGCCACTCAGCATGTTTGTCAAACAGTGACCCCAATAATAACCGACGTATTATTTATTTTGCAAGTATGATAGTAGAACTTAATAATTTTATTTTATTTGCATCTCCTTTTAATTGTTTCATGACTTAGTCTGATTGCCTCTCTTATCAATTTATCTTATGGGAGCTTGATTCGCATATGAGCAACGTGATCAATCAAGTTGAAGCATCGACACTCTTCGTAGCAGTGAAGAAATTGGGAATCAAGGAGAAAATATCAATGGACCTTGCATGTATGGCGATGAAGAAAAAGTTGGATAGTCATTAGCAGAAGGTATGGGAAAATTATGCTATCATAGCAGCAGCTCTATTTGACCCCTATCAGAAGGGTTCAATGCTTGATGAAAGGACAAAGAAAGCGGTGATAGCATATATTAGGGGCCTCTTACCCTCCCCACTGCCAACTTCCTCCAGTACATTGCCACCTTCTACTCCCATCAGCTCTACTACTAGGCAAGATTGGTTGAAACGAGTATGCAGGAAAAAGATGGACCCGCGCAATCGACATTGACACCCTCAGAGCAATTAGATGCTTATATGAATGAAACTGTGAAGGATGAGGGAGACCCCGTGCTACATTGGTGGGCTCGTAAGGGGAACATTGCATATCTTGCCCTTGCCCACATTGTACGAGAACTCCTGGCAGTATGTGCAACCAGTCTCCGTCCGAACATGTGTTCTCTACCGGTCGAGCTGTGGTCACATACAAGCGTGCACGTCTCACAGCACAAAGCATTGAAACACTAGTGACCGTAAAGTGTTGGCTTCAAGGGAATAACACCAAGTGGTATGATAATGTCCATGATGAGGATGCCGACATGAGATTCATTGCGGATGAAATGGTATGAACATTATATGCAGGGAATTCATCACTTATCATATTATTAACAATTAAATGTTATGATTTGCTCACTCGTTTTCATGACTTAACCTTCAAGGGGATAAGCAACTGCGAAGGAGGCTCTGACGCTTGACGATCTTCTCAACCGATAACGAGGAATGAGCATAGGGTTCGGCGATGAGATGACCAAACACCCGATGGGGAATGCTGAATGAGAAAACTTTATAGTTCTTTGTAGATGTTTATTTTAAAGTTTCCAGGGTCTCTTTATCAATTTTTAAAGCGGAATTCTATCAATTTTTTTTCAAAAATTACCCACTTAACTAGTTAACTCATTCTTATTTTGTCCTCTAATGTAATATTATTTACAATGTTAATAGTACTTAACTTAGAGTCAAAATGTAAAGATGATTATCATGCAATTAATACACAATTTATAAGATTGACTACCCTTTTATCTTATTATGATTTGATATAAAAATTTTGAATAATTTTCTATATTAAATGGTTAATTATAGGGAAATTAAAATAATATTTCCCTGACTATTAGGTTTTATAAACTTATCAATCTTAATACAATTGCACTTGTAGTAAGATGTTAATCTAATATCTTGGATAATGATCGATCAAATAATAATTCAATTATCATAAGGTTATATAAACTCCTAAAATCAGAAATATTTCGTCCTCTAATGTAATATTATTTACAATGTTAATATTACTTAACTTAGAGTCATAATGTAAAGATGATTATCATGCAATTAATACACAATTTATAAGATTGACTACCCTTTTCATCTTATTATGATTTGATATAAAAATTTTGAATAATTTTCTATATTAAATGGTTAATTATAGGGAAATTAAAATAATATTTCCCTGACTATTAGGTTTTATAAACTTATCAATCTTAATACAATTGCACTTGTAGTAAGATATTAATCTAATATCTTGGATAATGATCGATCAAATAATAATTCAATTATCATAGGGTTATATAAACTCTTAAAATCAGAAATATTTCATCCTCTAATGTAATATTATTTACAATGTTAATATTACTTAACTTAGAGTCAAAATGTAAAGATGATTATCATGCAATTAATGCACAATTTATAAGATTGACTACCCTTTTCATCTTATTATGATTTGATATAAAATTTTTGAATAATTTTCTATATTAAATGGTTAATTATAGGGAAATTAAAATAATATTTCCCTGACTATTAGGTTTTATAAACTTATCAATCTTAATACAATTGCACTTGTAGTAAGATATTAATCTAATATCTTGGATAATGATCGATCAAATAATAATTCAATTATCATAAGGTTATATAAACTCCTAAAATCAGAAATATTTCGTCCTCTAATGTAACATTATTTACAATGTTAATATTACTTAACTTAGAGTCAAAATGTAAAGATGATTATCATGCAATTAATGCACAATTTATAAGATTAACTACCCTTTTCATCTTATTATGATTTGATATAAAAATTTTGAATAATTTTCTATATTAAATGGTTAATTATAGGGAAATTAAAATAATATTTCCCTGACTATTAGGTTTTATAAACTTATCAATCTTAATACAATTGCACTTGTAGTAAGATATTAATCTAATATCTTGGATAATGATCGATCAAATAATAATTCAATTATCATAAGGTTATATAAACTCCTAAAATCAGAAATATTTCGTCCTCTAATGTAATATTATTTACAATGTTAATATTACTTAATTTAGAGTCAAAATGTAAAGATGATTATCATGCAATTAATGCACAATTTATAAGATTAACTACCCTTTTCATCTTATTATGATTTGATATAAAATTTTTGAATAATTTTCTATATTAAATGGTTAATTATAGGGAAATTAAAATAATATTTCCCTGACTATTAGGTTTTATAAACTTATCAATCTTAATACAATTGCATTGTTCTTATACAATTTTATAAACTCCTTAATTTTTACTTTTATTACGGTTCAATGAAATTAAAGTTTTAATTTTCAAATAATTATTAATTAAATGGTTTATGAGTTATTATTTAATTTTTTGTTCACTAATTATTAGATTTTTTATATTTTTGCTCAATGGAACATTGACATAGAGAGAGAGAGACAGGGTGAGAAATAAAGTAGGCAGGAAGAGGAAAGGAAAATTATTGACAGATTTACATTGCTTTTCGACCGAGCCACTTGAAAATCTACACACAAACTTACAATTTGACCAACTCATGTTGTCGATTAGTGACATCATTCCTTCAACATCCTTCAGAACATGATGGCTTGTGCCATTTCCCACAAGGTGACTTGTAGAGCTCTGCTCACCGCTCCCTACTCCCTACTCGTTCACTAGATATGCTTTAGCAAAAACTAGCGTTCTTCAGGAAAAACATGTTAATGCGTAAGCTCAAAAATTTTCAATATTACATCTCAGTTCTTCTTTCACTTTATTTTGATGATACCTTTAAATGATAATTGGCGTCTTTCATCAAGCTTGGACGAATGAATGCTATTCTTGAAGGGGGTTATCAAGAACCGTTCAAGAATGAATGCAAAAACTCTCTCTCTCTCTCTCTCTCTCTCTCTCTCTCTCTCTCTCTAGCCGCAGCACCTACAAATGTCAATCATACCAAAAAAAAAAGATAAGAAAACTCCACTATCAAATTTTACAGGCACAACTCGAATGGACAGTCAGAATTTCGCTGAATTGGAGGCCCATCCCCCTCTATGTTCATTTGTTCCTTTGTTCATTCATTCAATCTGGATTCCAAGAGTTTTCCCCGATCAAACGGTTAGGTTCATTTATCCGGCATGTTTTATTTGAAGAGAGCTTCTATGGAACGCAACCATAGCCATTTTAGCACGAAAATCCACACGACGAAATTAAATAACATTATCAGAATTCATGAAAAAAAATAAGAACCATCAGAAATTTACACAGAAATCAAAGCAAGGGACAATAATCCACGCACAGAAGGTTTCCAAAAAATTATCTCCCGATACCGTCATCCAGTACCGTAATCTGATACTGGATCAATACTGGAAGCATCCAATACCGCACTAGAACTCCACTTTAAACTGATACCCGTCATCCAGAAATGGATGACGGTATCGGGTACTGGATACCGGTAAGAGGATGACGGTAGGCGAACCCTAGTGGAAAGATCCGATAGGTGGAGAAACGGACGCGGGGAAAAGGGGGGGAAAGGAACTCGTAACTAGGTGTGTAATTATGCGCGCGGGACAGTCTGCGGGAGGACGAACGCGCGCACGGGTGAGAGGCGATAGTAGGTGAGCCGACCGATCCTCCTGAAGGTTTTTGACGGATGCTCCAGAGATGATGGTGAGGCTATCGAGTATCTCCAACAACAGAGGGAAGTTGCGGGGGCATTCCGTGGGGAGGGTGAACGGAGATACAAGGTGAGGGTCGAGAAGACAGGAAGAAATCCTAGGAACCGCCTAGGATACATATCGAGGGGAGGGAAGGAGATGGAAGTTTTTCCATGGGGGTTTCATGGGAAGAATGAGAGGCGCTTGGGGTAGAGGAAGGAAGGGGGGAGGGGCGCGCGATGCAGGCGTCAAATCGGGGGAGGGGAGGAATTTTCATCTTTTTGATTCATAGAGTTGGGCGTTGAAAATTATTTATCAAAGGTAAAAATTATGAATTAGGAATGAAAGATAAAATCTGGTCTTCAAGTAGGGCGTGACGATTTCCGCAGGGCGTTGAGACGGAGAATCCCCACAGGAGGGTCGAGAGGAGAGGACAAATCCCTAGAGACCGCCTAGGGGGAGGGTCGAGGGGAGAGAGGGAGATAGGGGCTCATCCATGGTGGCTTCATGGGAGGGAAGAGAGGAAGAAGGGCGTCGAGGTGGAGAAGAAGAGAGGGAGCATGGCGGAGGCTGCATACGGGGTCACATCAAGTGAGATGCATAAGCTTTGTTAGATTAATCGTGTTTCTACTGGAGCCCTTCTCTACGTTATATAGGTAGGTTAGGGGGAAAGTAGCCCCTATGGGCCCTATGGGCCCAAATAGGCCTAGAGGGGCCACAAAGGGGCCCAAATGCCAAATTGGGCCATAGGGAGGCCCAATTGAGAACTAAAGAGGGAATTAAGGAGGAATCCTTTCCCCTTAATTCCTTACATCATAAGGCTTCCTAACAATAGGCCACTAGGAAATAAAATAAAACAAGCCAAGGCCCCGAAACAAGTGGGCCACTAGTAAATTCCAAGGTTACGACATGTACTGGAAGGTAGGTCTGCTCCTGCCCTTCGGTGTAAGATGGTCCCTATCAAGAGAATTCATACAAGGCTTGCATGGGCACCTAGAGTTGTGGTCATTCTCCCCCTATTTATAGACATTTGGTATGAAGTTTTTTTATAAAAAGCCTCATAATTATGTCTATATCCACCAACATCCATAGACCTTATGTGTGTGACCCTCTAGGTCCATATATCTCACTAGGTAATAACTCTATAGACCAAATAACACCTTATTGGTCAACCTTAATTAATTATCCACATCCACATATAGATTAATTAATCCAGAATCAATTTAACCCAATCGATAGGTTGAGTTTCCAGCCCGTTGGGTGCCAAGCTACACCACGTACACTAAGAGATATGGAGTATGTAAGAACTCACTTATGGAACCTTCCCGTTATCTATTACCATGTATGTATAATCTTTCATCCACATTAGACTCATGAATGACTTAGAGTATGGTCAACTGTCAAACCCTAATCGGTCACTCAAGTTAGTACTGATGCGTGTAAAAATCATCTAGAACTCGTAAGATATTTCTACTACCATGGCCAAGGATTTCATCACATCTCATTCCTTGAGTCAATCTCCTCAAATACTGAGGGTGGATTATCACATCTTGATCACACAATCATCTTCGTGGACTTCATGTCATATCGAATGTATGAAGTTTTAGATATCCCGTGGCTAGGGATTCATAAGTCATAATCAAAACACGATCATCCACCCACATATGTCTTTGGTGTCTCAAGTCAAAGGACCACATACACAACCATGACATGAATCAGCCTGATTGACAGTTAGGTATAATACCATTCAGGGATTTATACGGATCAATTCAGTGAACTCTTTCTCCAAAGAGCACCCACTATCTTTCTTAGTGTCTCCACACCGATAGCTATAGGATCAGCCATACTCATCATATGAGTTGGATTAGATAGTGTTATTCCTTCCGAATAATTTGATGTCCTTCTTGAATATCCTATGAATAGAAATGTTTAGAACATATGTTTAAAGACTAGTGATCACTATATTATGATCTCATCATTATTCACTTAGTTATTGCACATGCTCATGGACTTCATTGCAAACATCACACAAGAATGACAATGAATAAATTTCATTTCAATGAACATAAACAAGATACATGAAAGTGTGATTGGCTTATAGGCCACATAATATCCATCACGATCATCTCAGCTTTCTTAATAAAAAATACCAACATATTTCTTGATTTTAATCTTTTAACTTTCCTCCTTGTGGATTCAACCTTAACTCATCACTATTCTAAATTTTAAAACAGAATTTGAAGAGTTGAGTATAATTTTTACACATAAACTCAATGACAATAAATTTACACATATCAATGACCTTCACACCTAGAGGCCTGAGTTTGGCCCACATGGCATATCTCCATGGCTCCTTAAACATAGCACTATTGATGATACTCCATGAAGATCCTATCTAACATACAAAACATGTGATCGTATCATTCATCTACTTTATCATATGTCACCACAATGCACGATGTGTTGGCACTACTACCCCATCAGCACTATCAAAGGTAATAGTTATGTGAATCTGCTCACCTCTAATGCCTTCAACTTTATGATGTCTCTTTGGAGGGACAATCTTAAATTTTCTCTACAAGGCATTGGAGCTCCCATCCACCTGTCTATTGATTAAATTCTAAGGGTTACTGAGATTTTTTTTGGACACACATGAGGCATGCATAACTCCCTTCACTAGTGTGCATGAAGTAGTGGACTATACAAAACCCCCTTGTCGATGGGGCCTAGGTAGCTTCACGACCAATGGGAGTAACGTGGATCGTCAATTCTCTTTTATAAGCACACATATTTTTTGGAAGATCACTCTGTTCAAGTCACACACATCTTCCCACTCAAGAATAAGTCATGCTTTTGGATGTAATCACAACTTAAATTCTTAAAGTCGGAAACTTAAGCTAACATGAAATTTCAATCAAAGAACCTAGATTCATAATTATCAAATAAAAAATAATTAAACAAATCATACAAATTGAACAAAATAAAAGGGAATGTTGATTTAAAAAGATAAAATTACAATAATTTAAACAAGTTAAACTATTATGAAATTAATTATTTTTTTAAATTAAAAATTCAAAAAGATTATAAAAATGTTAAAATTATAAATGTTAAGTAAATTTAATTAAACAAATATCAAATTGAAAAAAAATAAATGCTCAAATTAAAAAAACTAAACCAAATGAATCAAAGTGGTAAAAATATTAATGTTAAATAACTTTAATTAAACTTATATCAATTCATTGAAGTCAGATTGGAGAACAAAAAAATGCAAAAAAGTATAGCCTAAGTAATAGAATCCTAGGAAATTCTTGGAACTCTTTTGTTTCAATGAAGTTAAAAAAACCTAGACAATCGATGAGAATTATGCAAGAGAACAAAAAACATGCTAAACACAAGATAACTGATGTTACTTGTAAGACAAATTTTGTAATAACGCGATTAAAGATTATACTACTTATTGATAGAAACCAAGTGATAGATCTAGATAAATTCTTGGAATGCTAGTCTTGGGTGTTATTCTTGGGTTTGCGATAATTGATGAAAAGAAGATGAGGAACAAGAAATGCAAGATTCAATAAGAATGATGGGGTCAAAGTTCTTAAACTCATGGACTATGTCAGTGGAACTACCTTGTTGCAATTCTCAATAAAAACTACAAAAATATTGACCCAAATAACAAAAGTTTGAGGCAAAACTAATGGGAGAAGCATGTAAGAAAACCTCTACCATGGAATGCATGAGGATCCAAAAAGGACTAAAAAAGATAAGCTGTAGAAAGTTTCAATGAGTTGGAGCCATGGAGGCATCTCAGCTCTTGACATCAACAATTAGCGACTGGGTGAATGGGATGTGTGGAACTATCGAAGACTCAAAATGGCAACTCATTGGCTGGCGATTTACGAGTGATTTTGCCATTTGCCAATTACTCAAAGTTCTGATTTAGCAAATGTAGGATAGCGCGAAACATCAAACATTCGAGTGCCAAAGTCTTGAATTGGCAAATATTAGTGATTAAGGTACTTAGTTTATTACTTATTAGGTTGAGGAATTTAGTTTATTTACTTTAATGACTAGTATTTAGTTTATCTAAAGTTATAATTTTATCTTTAATGATTTAGTTAAATAAATAATTTAATTAGTAATTATTTAATTATTTTCACAATATCCGATATTAAGATATCGGATACTCTTTCAAATGTCCGATATTCACTTGGGATATCGGATGTCAGAAGGCTGGCGATATCCACATTTGGGATGACAGTATTGGCGTCCGATATCCGGCCTGATATCGGCATCCAATGCGGTCGTTGGGACGGTCAAACCCTACATTGCACTATCCTCTCTCTTTCTCTCTCCCTTCCACTATTTCTATATTTGGGGAGTTTCCGGAATCACGTCAATAATTGAGAGACAAAAAACTAGAGGGTCCACGGTCCATCGGCAGATCTTTTACTTTGAGCAGGATAGAATATTGACCACGTTTATTGCATGGTCACGTGAAGAGGAGACGCCTACTTCTGTCTAGTTGCCGGTTGGCATTTCCCTTAGAACACGCTAGACGAGCCGTCCAACAGACGCACAAGACAGACGATAAAGCAAAGACAGAGAGAGAAAGAGAAAGCGGAAAAAATAAATATAAAGAGAGAAAAAAAACAGAAAATGGGTCGAAAATGACGAAAAGACCGACAGAGACAGAGTCGTAACACGGGAGGGATGTCTGAGGATGGAAAGAGAGTGAGGAAGTGAGAAAGAAAGAGATAGAGTAGAGAGAGATAGGTACATAGAAAGATAGAGAGAGAGAAGTTGCATTACGTGGGTAAACGTTGTTATGTCTGTTTCGTATAGTCAGCTGCCCCGCGGCTAGCCAGACATGTGTCCAAGTCAACGTCTTCCACTCGCTGAATCTTGTCGGTAGCTCACTAACAGCCAAGAGGGGTATCCTTCCGAATTCCAACGCGATAGAAAACATAAGAGAGAGAGAGAGAGACGTGTTTCGCTTTACTTCTCGTGGAATTAGTCAACTCACGTAAGGGAACCTTCAGCGGTTCTCTTGGTCAGCGTCTACTTGGCGGTGCAAAGCCTTAAGTCAACCCTCGAACTTTCGGCGGATGCTCGGCAACCAATGCTAGAGAGGGGGAGGTGTCGTAAAACTGTGGATAGGTGTGTGTAGGCCAACTGGGCGAGGAGAGAGAGAAAGAAGGAGAGAGGGAGGGGGGAGGGAGAGAGAGAGAGATGTCGTTACCTAAATATTGGAGTGGTTTTTTGATTGGTGACTCCTATTATGGAGAGTGACGGAGAAAAGGAGATGTGATAGAAAGAGAAGCTTAACCAAGATCGACGAAGGCACTAATGAGAATAAACAGATAAGCAAGACACTGAGACCCAAACGGAAGTCCGTCCCCAGCGCGAGACAGAGAGAGAGAGACAGCGTGAGACGGAGAGCAATTGGCGTTCGAGAAGTCAAGAGGTCAAAGAACAAGAAGCTGAAACAAGATCGACGAAGGCTGTCATGAGAAGAAACAAAGAAGCAAGATATCGGTCCCAACAGAGAGAGAGAGAGAGATAGCAATTCTTGTTCAAAAAGTCAAGAGGTTCAAGAAGTCACGTCCAGTACGACTATCAGAGAGACACAAGCGAGATATCTGAATAGATTGATGCATATATAGATGGGTGGGAAAAAAAGGAGAAATAAAAGAGACTTCTTATCCACTATTTTCCTTGTTTGAGCCCAACAGCCGGGAATTCGACTCGGAGAGATGGATCGAACTGGAGATCATGTCAACATCACTCCTAAAATAAGAGAGGAAGTCTCAAGAAGAGACAGACTCCTCACTCTCATTCTCTTTCCCTGGCTATGTCTGTATGTAAATCACTCTCTCTCTCTCTCTCTCTCTCTCTCTCTCTCTCTCTCTCTCTCTCATGCAAATCAGACAATGGAGGTTTCCTATACGGACACCGGCCTATCCCTAGCTCAACTTTCTTTGATGGCTGCCGTGGGCAGTGATTCTGATGCACGAAGAGCATGGAGATAGGATAGAGAAACATGCTAATGAGAGCAAGAGAAGTGGCAGAAACTGGTAAACTCTCATTTACCCTGCCCGAAAAAGTGGAGTTGCACCGTCATGAAATGACCAAGCAAAAGCCCTAACTTTCTGTCCACCCTCAATTCTCTCTCTATAATGAGCAAGGAACTCCAGCAGGATGAGAGAGAAAGATTACGCTTTCTGTAATTATTGGTTAAGCTTCTCTTTCTGTTCCCCTTTTAATCCTTCGTCACAATGCTCCATGCGAGATTTCTAACTTTCTGTCTCTACCCTCAGTTCATCCACTTGAAAAAGAATGTGGGATAGACAAGAAGAAGACGGAACTACAGAAAACGGGGCCTTGTTCCTTCATGTACACTCCCATTGGTCAGTAAATAATATCATCTTCTTCACTATCTAGCAAGAGCTCTAGAAATCACAAGGAAACAACACGTACCGGATGAAGAAGAGCCAGAGAGAGAAAACGAATTCCCTACCCCTTTCTCGAGTACTCATGAGGAACCAAGTCTTGAAGCAGCCCGTAATCTCTAGCAGAGATATCGTCGGAGTATGATTGCCCTAATCCATAAACACCGTCGCCGGAGATGCTGTCCAATAGAGGCGGCTGCTCCGCCACTCCGCCGCCGTGAAAGAAGGCACCTTCTGAAGACTGCAACATCTGTTGACCATGAGAGGCTCTGAAGGAGAAAGATGGCATTTCAGCGAGAGGAGAGAGAGATGGCGAGGAATGAAAGCTCTGGTTTTGCCATGTCAAGCTTCCTCCTCCGCGAGGCCCAACAGGGCAAGCGTGAGTGTGCTGCCCTTCGTAAGTCGTCACCACCACCGCTGGATCTGCCGATGATCTTTCCACTCTCTTCTTCACTCCGCACATGGAGCTGGTGCAACGGTAGTAGCTCCTGCACAAATATCAGGGCCTTAGAGACAATGGGAAAAAATAAAAATATGGAGATAAATACCTCGGATAAGGGCTGTTCTTGACGGCTTTCTGGCCATATTTGCGCCATCTGTAGCCGTCTTCAAGGTGATCGACTTCGCTTTTGGTGACGAAAGCAAACCTCGGCTCTCTTTGCCGCTTCTGCCCCGCCTTCTTTCCCCCTCCCTTTACAATCGATCTGCAAAAGATCGTAACCCTACGAAGTAAGAACGGATCGTCGCACTCAAATAAAGATGAAGACGATGACGATGATGATGATGATGATGTTGATGTTGATGATTGGTGAGACAAAGAAGTAATCAGGTAATCAGAAAAAGTACCCAGATGAAGAAGAATAACAAGAAAAAGAAGTACCCGGATGCCTAACTAGTAGAGGAAGTTCTCAGACGAAGAGGAACATGAAGAAGAACGACGATGAAGACGATGGCGTATCCAGATGAGGAAGAAGAAATACCATGACGAATAATAAGTAGAAGTTCCCAGAAGAAGATATCCGAGTGGAAGAAAAATGATGACGACGTATCAAGATGAAGACGTACCCGGATGAATGATAAAAAGACGAAGATGTTCAAGAAGAAGTTCCCAGACGAAGAGGAAGAAAAAAGGATGCCTATATGAATAGCAGAAGAAGTATCAAGACGAAGAAGAAAGCAAGTATCCTGAAGATTTAGATGATGATGACTAGGATGACGATGACGATGAAGATGAAAAGCAAGATTAACTGCGGGATCAAAATCAAAGTTAAAAATTAGGCAGCACGGACTTTTGTTTGGGAATCGACATGGGTTTCTGATCAAACTCGCTGTTTTCCTCGGATTTGGCGTGATCACCATCATGTAAAGCGTCCGTGGATGATGAAGACACAGAACACGAGTTCGGAGTCGCCGGAGGATTTTCTCTCTCCTGCAGAATAGCCGGCGGCAGAGATCTCTCCGGCAGAGACGATGAGTAAGGAAGTGGCAACTCGAAGACGGAGGAAGAGAAATCATGCTGCCCTAGAAGCTCTAGAAAGCTGGAGAGAGAAGGTGGGTTCTTCAGATCCTCCTTTCCCGGCACTTCGAACACCACTCTCGCTTCCTCCATACCCCCTTTCCTTCCTTGCTCCGGCTTCGCCATCTTCACCTCATTCCTTTATCCTTCTCTCTCTAGCGTAGATCTGAGCTGCGTGTCCACGAAGAAGAAAACGAAAACTGGTGTGAGGGTCCGAGCGAGGTGAATGTTCAGAGAGATAGAGAGAACCCGTGTGGAATAGAGAGAGAAAGGACGCGGTATGGGAGGTGGTCAGCGAGTACGGACGACCGGTGCAATCGTTCGACGAATGCTTTCATACGAAGAGGCGAGTTTCTGCGGCTACGAGTTTGACGGGGTATGAGCTATGTGAACATAGAAGACGCCACGTGGCCAATTTTGCGGCGCGCACGTGACGCCTAAGGAACGGCGCATTTTTTAATTGAATAAAGGACGAGACTACCCTCAGAAGCATGTTAACCGTAGGATGAGAAATGGACGGTAGAGATTCGCTGGAACGTGGATTGGCGGCGCGTCCTATAGTGTTGCAAGTTAAGGTAGGGTTCGAGATTTTCAAGGTTGGCCAATGGGAAAGCAGATTGGGTGCGGATTAACGAGTTCCGAAGGAACAACTGGTCTTATCGGGAAAATAAAGAAAGAAAGTTTTTTTTTCCGGATGGATGACGTAATGCGGTCAAATTCTTCTTTTTTGACCGAGTTAACGATCGGAACAAAAAGGCAGTCAAAGAGGGAGACCGCACACCTACGGCTCACCCCTCTCTCTCTCTCTCTAGATCTGATCTCTTCTCTCGTGCTCACTAACAGACTGTTTTCTCTGCCTCTTTTTCTTCATTTCTATGCATCTTTCGTATCTCTCTCTCTCATTCTGATCCTCTATCATTCTGCCACCGCATTATCTACTTCCCTGAAACACCTTCTCTCTCATCTCCTCGAGTTTTTTTTTCTCTCTTTGTCCTCCTCTCAGCCTTTACTATCTCTAGCGAAGTAGCTCTTCTTTTCGGAGTCTCTTCACCTATTTGTCACAACCTGTAGTCGTATCAAGGTTTTCTTCTTAGACATTCTGCGGCCTCTATTTCTCTCAGCCGTAGGTCGTAGACATTCTGCTCTCTCTCTCTACATTCCACTGGAATGATTCCAGCGGCGAGACTCCCATACGGCAATCATATCGGCAGATTTACCTGTCCGCTCATAATCATTTCTCTCACATCCTTTTTCGAAAAAACGTTGTAGAACTCTAAATCCTCTGCACCATCTATTATCTAAGAACATTATCCGTCCCAAGATCTAAAATTCGATAACTATGCTCCATTCAAACAAAAATGTTTACCTTTGATGTTATGGTTGATCGTTTTCTAGAAATAATAAATTTCATTTGAACTTTATTTAATAATTAAATAATAAATAATGTAATATAGTATTATTCGAGGTGACACTCTTCTGAAAATTTAAGAGTGGGAAGAGAAAAAGATGAAGAACACTATTTTTAAAAGACTATATTTCGTGGCAACTATTAGTGCTTTGAATTGATTATCCAATGGCCATTTTGACCGCCCACAGAGTCGAGTCATTGTCCACTTAATGCCACGTGGATATCTATCGGTTCTTTGCTGCT
>CM044104.1:20617719-20661823 GCA_024174645.1 Lemna minuta
GACGATCAAGATCGCGCCACGTC
Source organism: Lemna minuta (assembly GCA_024174645.1). NCBI lineage: Eukaryota > Viridiplantae > Streptophyta > Magnoliopsida > Alismatales > Araceae > Lemna > Lemna minuta. The sequence continues at coordinate 20,617,743 of CM044104.1, forward strand.
ACCTGCGCCTTAAAAATATTTTGAAAAATTGATTTTAAATTAGAAAAATCAATTTTTAATTCTGAAAAATCCTTAGCTTCAGAAAAATTCAGAAAAAATCCGAAAAAATCCCTAAAAATAGAAAATTCATAACTTTCAAAATAGAACTCTAAATTAATCCAAATTTCTTTGATTTGATTAAAAAATTAATTATCTATCATTCTAAAAAGTTAAATTTAATAAATAAGAAGAGATTTAATTTCTATTTCAAAAATACATTCATTTCTTTAAGATTTAAAACTTTAGAAAATAAAAATGAATGTATAAAAATGATTTCTCTTATTATTTAAGTTTAAAAACTATTTATAATCTCAAGTAAAGATGGGTTACAATATTATTATTTTTAATTCATTATAATTAACCCTAAATTAATTTATTGGTATATTATAATTACCTTTTCATAGAGTTATAGATAAATACTCATAAATACGATAACATGCATAGGAATGAAATCTTTTATGCCATCATATGCATTAATAATCGTGTATTATCATGTCTAATTAGCATGTTATCAAGTACCCATCGGGTGTAAGTAGATCTTCAAGAAGAAGATCGGTGCTGATGGACAGATTGATACCTTCAAGGCAAGGTTGGTGGCGAAGGGTTATCGTCAAAGACACGGAGTTGACTGTGACGAATCCTTCTCACTAGTTTCTATGATTAAGTCAATCAGGATTCTTCTCGCCATAGCTGCACACTATGACTACGATGTTTGGCAAATGGATGGGAAAACCGCCTTCCTCAATGGAAACCTTGAGGAAGAGGTGTATATGATACAACTTGAGGGTTATACATCCAACGAGTTTCCAGAAAAGGTGTGCAAGTTGCAGAGATCCATTTATGGATTGAAACAAGCATCTAGGAGTTGGAATATGAGATTTGATGAGACGATCATATCTTATGACTTCATTAAGAATGAAGATGAACCTTGTGTGTACAAGAAGATCAGTGGGAGGGCGATCACTTTTCGTGTCCTTTATGTGGATGACATCCTATTCATTGGGAATGATGTAGGTATGTTATCATCAGTGAAGGCGTGGCTGTCAAAGAACTTGACCATGAAGGATTTGGGAGAAGAAACCTACATATTAGGAATACGTATCTATAGAGATAGATTGATGAGGTTGCTTGGCTTATCCCAATCCATGTTCACAGACACCATTGTCAAAAGGTTTGGCATGGAGAACTCCAAGAGAGGTTTCATACTGATGAGACATGGAGTTCAGATATCTAACGAGCATTCGCCTAAGACTGTTGAAGATAGAGCGTTGATCGAAAAGATCTCATATGTATCGGTGATTGGATCCATCATGTATGCTATGTTATGTTCAAGACAAGATGTGGCATATGCTCTAAGTGTTATGAGCAGATTTAAGGCTAACCCTGGTGAGAGACACTGGGAAGCCGAGAAATGCATCCTTAAGTACTTGAGAAGGACTAAGGATTTATTTCTGGTATATGGAGGAGAGGAGCTTAAGGTCCAGGGTTACACTGAATTGAGTTTTCAGTCAGACCCAAATGATAGTAGATCTACATTTGGATTCCTGTTCACTTTGAATGGGGGAGCAGTGTCTTGGAAGAGTTCCAAGCAGCCCACCTATGCAGATTCGACGACAGATGCTGAGTATATTGCCGCGAGTGATGCCACCAAGGAGGTAGTCTGATTGAAGAAGTTCATCATAGACCTTGGCGTCGTCCCTACGATCTCATTCCCTATTCCATTATTGTGTGACAACAATGGTGCAATATCACAAGCGAAAGAGCCAAGGAGGTGGCGTATGACCTCCGTCGCCACCAAGCCACGATATCATGGCACCGAAGGAACCCTTTCGCGCACGTGGATCTATCTTTCTTTTCTTGTATTAAACTTTATTGGCACGCACGTGTTTTAGCAGGCCCTCTTTTATCTCCATTTCCCCATATTTTGTGAACCTTTGTTTATTATGATCATGTTAGTTTAGGGTAGTGGGCCTCAAGTGGGCCCTTTTCCCTCTTGGCCCATCTTGGGTTCTATAAGAGGAGAAAGGACCCCCCCCCCCCACAAACCCTAGCCATCATTTGAGAAAAGAAAAAGAGTTTCCTCCCTCTCGAGTGGCTGCTCACGGAAGGAGTCCAACCGCCATCGTTGCCGCAGCCGTCGCCGCACTCATCCGTGCCGCTGCCGTTGCCGCCGCTACCGTCGCCACTCCTTGCCCCAACCAGGAGGCCATCGTCATTGCCGCCGCCGCCGTCGCTGCCGTCACTGTCGCCGCCGAGCCACGCCGTCGATCCCCCTTTGCAATGCTATCGTCCCCAAGCCGTCGCCGCCGCCACCACCATAGGCCGCTGCCGCCTTAGGACCGCCGCGCTGCCATCCCTCCAGCGCCCTCCTCTCCAGCCCTACCCATTCCCGACACCCCTCCCCATCTCTGACGATCCTCCTTGCTACCACTCCCGTATTTCCGTCCAGCTCCCATTCCGGCGAGCCTCCTCTTCCCCGTCATCCGGTTCTTCCCCTCCCCCCTACCTGTGATTTGGCTTTCCTCCCTCCCCATCCCCCAACTTGCCTCAGCCAGTCACCCCGTCATTCCTGCCTTACTACCCGATCGTCCCATCCTCATCGCCGCCGACTACAATCCGTCATCCTGTCGAGTTCAGCCGGTCATCCCTCCCCTTCCCGTCGACCACGCCTGTCTCTCCAATTCTCTTCGCCCTCCCTGTATCAACCCCCGACCTCGTTATCTTTCTTTCATCTCCCGTTTTCCCCTCCCTGATTTCCCCTACAATTCTCCCCTCTTGATTCACGCTTCCAGCTCCCTCTCCTTCTCGCATGGCTGAACCCATCTAGACGTCGTGCCCGGCCCAATTCCGACACCTTCCCCACCTCCTCCCCTCGTCCTTTCCAACCACTTCCCTGTCCAGAATTCTACTTGCACTCTCTATGTCCGGCCACGAGCTATCACGCTGCCTCACCTTCTGATTTCCCCCCTCCTTCCATTGCACAGCTGACATCCTCCCAACAATCCGCTGATTCCTCTCCATTGCCCTGCAAAACTCCTCTTCGTCACCCATCCATCTTCACCTAGCAAACCTCTCGTCCATTGAATTCCCCCCAATGCCTGCCAAATTTCCCATCGCCCACTGCTGAATCTAGTTTTTCCCATTTCACATGGTGGAGTGATAAGCATAAAAATGTGGTCATTTAATGCGCAAATTTATGCATCAAACAAATTTATACTCAACTCTTCAAAATCTGATTTTTAAATTAGAATAGTGGCAAGTCGAGGTCGAATCCACATGGAGGAAGGTTAAAAGATTGAAATCAAAAGATATTTTTAGTATTTTTAGATTTAAAAAGCTGAAATGATTGATGAAAGGAAGAAAATGAGCACGAAGATGAAATGAACAAAAAAAATGCTTCCAAACTCCTTGCAGAGATTTAAAACACTTCATCAATGGTAAAAAAGTGATTTTAGGGTTTGAAAATGTTAATAAACAGATGAGAAAAATAGAAAAGAAAGATAAAAAGTGATCCCAATCTAAGTATTCATGATGAAAACACATCTAGTGATGCTCTCTAATCAAAAAATACCTTTGGTAGCTCGTACATTTTGCCTAGGCTAGGCGTCTTTGCATACAACACGAAGAATGAAAGGAGAAGAGAAGAAACTCACCAAAAATGATGTTACATACATGAAGAATGGTCAATCGCTGTCTTCCTTCCTTCTGGGTAGCCAATGCTAGAGGCAAACAAAAAACATTCATAACCCTAATATTTTTGTCTCATAACTTAAATCAGCCCTAGCAGATTCGTGGAGCTTGAAATGACGATCATGCCTACAAAATTTCAGTCCTTAATTGGATCGGGATTATGAGATATCGTGATTCTAATTTGGAGCGTTTGTTGCCATTGATCGGAATCATGGATCATGAGATACATGAAAAAGGAAAAGAGGAGGGGGAATGGAGAGGAATTGAAAATGACTCTATTCGTGACGGAGAAGGAGAGGAGAGAGGAGGAGAGAGTGATCAAAAGTGAGAGAGAGAGAGGGGGAGAGAGAAAGGAAGAGGAACAAATCCCTCCTCGCAATGTAATTTTCCATCGCGAGGGATAGAGAGGACAGACAAGAGAGTGAGGAGAGAAGGAGAGAGAGAACAAGAGAGAGAGGGAAAAATCGGAGAGAGAAATCCTCACAACGGAAAAATTTCTTTCGCCAGAGGGAAGGAGAGAGAGGAAAGAAGAGGAGAGAGAACTCCTTGCGACGGAAAAATCTCCGTCGCGAGAGAGAACGTGGGAGAGAGACCAGAAGAGAGGACGAGAGAAGTGGGGAGAGAGCGGGAGAGAGGAAGAGAGAGAGTGAGGGAAAAGAGAGGAGAGGATGAGCTGGGGAACTCCTCTCGTGACGGAAATTATTTCTATCGCAAGAGGGATCACGCGCGTGTGTGCGAGCGCGAGCGAGAGAGAAAGGGAGAGGAGAGATAAAGAGAGGAAGGGGAGAGGTGAAAAAGAGAGGGAGAGAAAGGAAGAGAAGGAGAGAAAGAAAGAGAAGAGAAGGAGAGAAAGAAAAAGAAGAGGAGAGAAAGAAAGAGAAGAGGAGAGAAAGCAAGAGAAGAACGAAAGAGAGGAAGAAAGAGAAGGAAGAAAGAGAGGGGGAGAAGATGTCCAGGAGAGAGAGGAAGAGAAGAGATGGTGGAAGAGTGGGAGAGAAATAGTGGAAGAGTGGGAGAGAAAAATCCAGAATAATTTCAATTCATTATATATATTATATTCTTGGTTAAATCAAATGTCATTAAATTCTCGTAAAATGTTATAAATTTATGAAAAATCAAGAATATCTTTTAAAACATATGATTTATCAATTTAATCATTTTAAATCATGATAACATGCATTTATGATTATATTTTAAAGAAGAAATGCATAAAATGCATGACATTAAGGCTTGAAATTGCATGTTATCAAGGAGCCCTCTAATCTAGCCTCCTTGATTCATTAATAATATGATTTGTGAGCTCTAAAAAAGAAAGAGTCCAATCTTACTAAATTCATGGTTAATTTAAGTATAGTTAGTGAAAAAGGATTGAAATTCATGAAGAATTAGTGTTGACTATGAGATGTTCTAGAATATCATAAATTTAGAGGATTTAATGGGATGATAATTCAAAAAATAGTAAAATTAGAATGATAACTGAAAGATATCTTTATATTGTATAAAATTTCTGATGTAGCACAGAATCGCTACAAGTCAGGATCTTGTCCGGGGCTTGGGCCTTAGTGGGGTTCCGGACACTTCAGGATTTTTAAACAATGGGCAGGGGCCCATTTCTCTCCTTATTTCATTTAGGGCTTTACTGGGCTTCAGGTAGGGCCCGTTAAATATTTCTTTGGGCTTCAAGTATTTGCGGATTTTCACGCGAGTCTGAGGGGTCCGATAAGAAATATCCCATTAGGGGAAAATAATCCCTTTCGAAGTCTTCTTCTCCAACCAACATGCGCGAATTTCTTCTTCTTCCAGAGGCAGTAGCGGCGAGGGATTTCCGGCGATAGCGTGAGTTCTGGGCGCGGAAATCAGTGGGAAAGAATCGCTTGAAGGAAGAAAACCTCTGGAGACGGATCGACGACACTTTCTGGTGGAAATCGTGGGTTTCGGCGTTGGCGTTGTGGCGGCGATTTGCTCAGAATGGCGTCGGATTTTGGGCGCTTGAAGAGCAAGATCAAGGCTTCATTTTCTGTGAAGATACTTGCTGGATTGAATGATATATAAGCCCAGATTTCCGATTTTCCTCTTCTTACATTTCGGTGAAAGTAAGCCCAGTTTCTGATGCTCGATTTTTTTCTTTTATTCCTTCTCTTGATCTGCAGGTGTCGGCGATGGAGATCCGACGGATTTGCAGGGTCGGGACTGGAGTATTCGATCCGTTGCTTGAAGACGGTGGCAATGATTTGTCGTCAACGTCGGGAGATGGCGGAACGTCAAGGCTGCTTGGGTCATTGGGATTTGACTGAATGCAGAATGGGAACACGTGGATGAACAGGTTTACGACGCCATGCGAGGAGAACGCCGCAGAACAACCCGAGAGGGGGAAGAGAAGAACGAAGAAACAAAGAAGAAGAGGGAGGAGAACCATTGACCTACGTCAATTACATTCCAAAAATTTCATTTCAAAAACTTGTCTCAAATGTATTACATCCTTTCAATTTATAAGGAATAATAGGAAGTTATTAGACTGCCCTAAATATGAAAAGGTGTCAATCGAAGGGATGCTTTTGGATAACCTCCTAAACCACAGATAACTCCTCTTTGAAAAGGTGTGATGATGTGGCACCTCCAGATTGATGACACGTGGCGAGGATGTGGCAATTTGCTGACAAGGCTTGAGCGTTGACTTTTCCTTGTGTGTTGACTTCAGATGTACTTCAAGAAAATAATAAGACAAAGGGAATTTTATTCCCCATCAATGCACCTTGTCTTGAAATGTTAACTTCAAGGTTCCATCTTTGACCACTGAAAGGTTGACTTTGAAATTCTGGCTTGACCATCGAAGCTTTGACTTTTGATCAAGGGTTGACTTTGATCGAAAGGGATCAAATTTGCTTCTTCATCAATTTCCTAACAAAAGTTAAATCAATGGAGAAATCAAAGAGAGAAGCTAAAGAAAGAAAATTGCATAGTAAAGAGAGAAAGTGAAGAGAAGAAATGAATTTCTCTTATTACAGTCTTTAAAATTGACTTTTGTGCTAGACATTACTATAGATTAGGAAAAATATGACCCAAATAACCCCAAACCAAAAAATAAATTAATTATGATAATTTTTAGATCAAGGACTTCTCATGTTGAAATTTCAAAGTAGAAATTCAAGTTCCTTAGGAAATTCTCCCAAATTCTTTATCAATATCTTTATTGTAGATGTTCTTTGCAACCCAAAATGATTTTAGAACATGTTTTATTCAATATATTTAAGATGTCAAGAATGTCCAATCAATCAGAATTATTCAAGGATACACCTTTTGGTAAGGAGACAGTATAAATTTAGGAGAATTTTGGCCTAGTCATCCGCCCACCTCCTCATAGGTAATAGAGGGAAATAGGACTATGTTATGTTGCCTCTTTAACATCTAACAATTAGGGTTAAGTCTTAGCCATTTGATCACACTTGAAGATCGTAGGTGATGCCACATAGCCTTCTTTATAAGTCTAAAGGATCAACATAGTAATGGTTATTGATCGCAAGAGTTATAGCCACCACAATTTCATCACAAAATACGAGTAGTGAATGCTTGGTATGATGCTACAAGTAACCCACACCCCTTCAAATAGAGATGGAGGGACAAATAGAATATTGCCACTTCACCAATTTGACACTCCACATGCTTCAACTTTGCTTGCAATATAAAAAAGAATATAAGTTTTAACCTATGTAAACTGAAAATAATGCACACCAAGAAAGCAATGTGAGTGGGTTGTGTGGCATCATTATGGCTAGTGACATGCAGCCACATGGGGACACTGCAAAGTCAGCGCAAACTTATTGATGCCAGACAAGCTGATAAATCCGACCGAGCAGTGGTTAAAAATAACTAGGGGGTAAAGGATAGTCTAGGATAGGACCTAATGCAATCTAAGTATGATGAGAATGCTCACTCAATGAATCCAAAACTGGCTGCCTCCTCGCACTGTCTCCGTAGCTCTTGGGGTACATTGAGTAATGATAGTCTGAAAAACCTCTAGGTCCACATCCTCACAGGCGAGGAGCCTTGGATTGTCGATGGTAGCTTGACGATCAACAAGATGGATTGGACCACGATCTCAATCCACTTGTATCACGTTACCGTCTAACCTACTCTAGGTTTCGAAGGCAGTGGAAATAGATGCGGGTAGGGAAGGCCAAAGACGGACCGAATGTTAGTTGACCAAACCGAAGCGAGACAATCGGTCCCACAAAATGGGTCGGACTGCTCTCGGTCCAATTTCGGTCTGGTCCTCTTCAGCCCTTCGGTCTTGGACCGAAGAGAGAATCACTAAATCAGTGTATTCTCCCTTCTCATTCCTGCATCCGGCATCTCTAACCTGTTCCCGCATCTCTAACCTCATCTCCAAGCAAGAAGAGGGTGAAATCCAGGAATCTTCATTATTAGTTCTCTTCTTCCATTCCGCATCTTGGTAACCTAGGCGGTTTCCGCATCTGAACTCTTCTTCCATCGCCATTCCACATATTTCTGTTTTTCAATTCAATTTTTTATTTATTTTTCATTCCGTTGTTTTCCATTCCGCTCTACTCTCTCTCTCCCTCTCTTTGTGTGTCGTTTATCTTTCTTTCGAGGCTGGACTAGTTCTAATGGAGTCCGGTGGAGGGCTATGTAAGAGATGATGAAAGTCTGCATCATCTAGTGAGGTACTGTCCATAAATTTCTATTGACAACCATTATGAGCCGTTGAAGCAGATGGAGGCAAATGAAGGGGGAAAATGAAGAAGACTCCCGACCATTGAGGCAATGGATTGTTTTTCGTCCTCTCCCTTCTCCTCCTCCTTATTCTCGGTCTATCCTTTTAAAGGAGACTATCATTATCCGTGGCAGCCTAGAGACACTAACAAAGATTCTAGACGACGCTCGATGGAGACTGGGCAAGGTCAGGTAGGGAATCCGTGTAGGCAGTGGTGGCGCAAGGCAGCAGTCGCGGGAAAGTCCCCCAAAGTTGAAAATGATTACCGAGAAAGTTTCGTGGGAAATTCATGGTTGCATTATGTGTTTGTCGAGTCATGCTTCCTAGAGTTGGTGTCATGGTCAATGGTCACGGATGGGGCTTGCAGTGAGGAAGAGGCGGTGGATAATAACTTTAGATTTTAAGGTGAAAAAAGGCTTGATCATCGCTACTGAATTTTTCAAACGTAAAAGTTGACAAGATTTGTGTCTGAATTTCTATTTCAAGCTGTAATGCAATATTTGAACCGTCCTAGTCAGAAATTTATTTCCGTAGTATGCTTCCAGGTTGATGGGAAAGTTAGTGCTTTTTGGATGGCAGAGTAGGGGCCTTGGGCTTTCAATAGTAGTATATGCAGGCTAGTGAGGCCCTTTGGCCTAATCCACTCAACAAATACAACACTATACTTGTAGTTTTGTTTACGTTTGATATGAAATTTTTGGATTACCAAAATCTAAGGGGCTGTACAAGCAGCCTGCTGCAATGGTGGGTTTGGTTATACCTCATTCTCCTCCTTTGTCCCACCACTTTTGCTAAAATCAATTGGACAATTTGTTACTCTTTGTTCTATTTGATTGTAGATTGTTACTCCTTGTTCCATTCCTCCTTTAATCTGATTTTTTTTTTTAAATGATTATTATTTTGTTCTAAATAATTCAGTATTTTACAATATTATTTTTTTTCTGTTATGATCATTATGATTGATCAATTTATTATCTTGTTTCCATTCCTAAGTATTAAATATCATTTAATCTTGTTTCCATTCCTAAGTATTAAATATCATTTAAATATCATATTGATATGCATTATACTAATATCCATTATGGATGGCCCACATTATTTTCTAAATATTGTTGCCTTTTAAATCTAATTTTTTAACTTGTGTTTTAGATTGTCATCAATGAAATCAATTGGAGATGAGGTACATTTTATGTTACATTGATCTCTAAAAATATATGATCATAGCTTACTAATGCTATATTTTTCTTTTAGATTGAATCAAAAAATGCATCAACATTTGTCTCTACAAGTGCTATAACTACAAGCTCTTCACAACAAAGAAAAGCCTCACTAGCCTTAATACATTTCATGAAGATCACGGACAATGAGTATCTTTGCAAAATTTGTAAGGTCGCTACCCCATCGAAAGACATAAAAGTGAAGAGGGATAGAAGTAGTAGCACAATCAAGTTATGGAGTCACTTGGAAAGGTTTATTATTGAGATTTATGAGCAACTAAGGCCATCAAATGCTCCTAATACTTTAACATACTATTTCTCAAAGACTTTGAAATTTTCAGGCAGGAATTTAGAGCAGACAAAGAAAGAGTACATAGATTTAATTTTTAAGACAGATGCACCTTTTACACTACTTGATCATCCTCAATTTAAAAAGTTTTGCAACTACTTAGTACAAGGTGAAGTAGGGATTCCTAGCTGCCATTCCGGACGACGAGGGATGGAGAAACTATTTGAAGATGAAAGAGATAGGGTAAGAGAATTACTTCGACCAATTGAAAGGGTGTCCCTTACAATAGAAACTTGGACAACTACAAATAATGTGACAATACTTGGGATCACAATACATTGGATTGATGATATGTGGAGACTTCATGAACAAGTGCTTGTCGTTAAGGAGTTGGGGGTATCACATCAAGGGATAATTTTAACAAAGGTGGTGCATCGTGTGTTAGAAGAGTATGATCTCACCGAGAAGGTAAGTAAACATGAATTTTACCTTCCTTATTTTCAATCTTAAATCAATAAACATGAATTTTTTTGCTAGGTTTTTTCTATCACAATATATAATGCTAGCAATAACAAAACAATGACTGCAAGCTTGGAAAATTTATTACGTGAGAGTGGATTGACATTTACCAAGCAGTTTCATGTGCCATGTATGGCCCATTTTCTCAACCTCGTTGTTCAAGGAGGCTTGAAGGAGTTGGGTAATTCATCATCGACTTCATTATGTCCAGAAAGAGAGGGTGATGAAGAGTGTGAAGAAGATAATATAGAAGTTACTTCACAAAGACCATTTGGATCAATTATTCATCGGCTTCGAAAAACTTGTTCTTGTGGAAAATAACACACCACAAAGAATTTTTTAGTACAAGGAATTATGTGAGAGGTATAAAATGTCAAATAAAAACTTATTAACCATAGATGTCCCCACTAGGTGGAATTCGGCATATGTCATGATTACGACAGTATGGGACAAGAGGAAGGTGTTGCATGCAATGGCAACAACTTGTCTGAAAGATGGTAAAGGAATTTCTTTAATCATGTTGGAATAGTGGGATATTCTTAAGATTTTTGCAGATGAACTTCTAGCTTTTAAGGAAGCCACCGAGATGTTTTCTCAATCAAAGGCCATTACATCACCTAATGTTACTTCTATTTTTGATCTTTTGTTAAATCAGTTGAACACATCAATTATTGCCTTAGGTAATCCTTCTCAAGGTGTGATGGGAAGACCAATGAGCATAGAGCAATCAATGGCACTAAAAGGAGCATATACTGTGATGAAAACAAAGTTACTTAAATACGAGCCACAGGTAAAAAGAAAGCCAATCTTTCCTATTGCTACAATGATCCATCTTTGAACTTTGAATATATTCCAACTAATGAGCAAGAGTATATCACAAAGACTTTGAAGCATTTGCTTCAATTTATGCATGCCCCGCCAATATCAAGTGCTTGCTCACAAAGTGAGCCATTATCCAATACTTCTACAACTTGTTCAAAAATGATGGTTGAATTGATGAAGCGTAAAAGGAAGAAGAACATAAACATCTTATTAGAAAAACCAATATCTCATGAAATATTTGATTATTTGCATGACTCTCAAGTTGAATGTTCTCATCTTGATGCTCTACAATGGTGATGTAAGATTGGGTCTCATAAATATCCATGACTTGCAATGTTAGAAAAGGGATTTCTCTCAGTTTTTGTTTCGAGCTCTCCATCAGAGCGTCTTTTCTCATCAGAACAGGGGATCGTAACATACAAATGGGGGAAATTATCTGCAAGAACTATATCCATTTTGACGACCTTAAAATCTTGGGTAAAACGGATGAAGTGGATACTGATGAAGAAGAATTTGGTGAAGATACAAGCAAATTTTCATATAATTATGCTTTCTTCTTCTTTGTTTCAAATCATTAAGTATCATCGGTAAGGTTTATGACTATAAATTTTTTTTATAAAATAGATGTTGATATATTTATCTCTTTTCAGCTACACATATCCATGGTCAAGAGAGACTGAAGTTAGGACCGAATTGAACTATGACCAAGGTGGACCGAGACCGAGACCAAATTCAGATTTGGACTGAATGGTGTGCCAAAAACTGGACCGTGATCGGGACCGCCCAACCCTAGATGCGGGAAGTACTGCAAGAAATAAAGGAACTTTCTATTAAAAGGAAGGGGATGCGTGCCTAACCTGCAGTACGCAAGCCCAGTCGGTCGTGACGAGGGAATTCATTCATACGTGGCACGGACGGTTGTTAGAAGTTGGACGGGTCAGGCGACGTCGTGGGACAAGGGAATCTTCAGCGCGGTGATGGGGGACGGCGGCATGGAGAGCGCGTGCACCATAGAGCAGCAGTGTGACGAGACGAGACCGCGAGGTCGTCGATTTCACACGGTCTCGTGTCAAAAATTAAGCCTAACTTACCAATTTGGGGAATTAAGACTGAATTGAAGGGTACAATGGTAAATAAGGGTCGAATCCACAGGGAATTTAGGTATTTTCGAGATATCTTTTAGAATTTGGTCAAATTGGATGATGAATTGAGGTGAGAAATTAGGGAAAATGGTGGATTTAGAAAGAAGACTTCAAATCGATTCCACGGAATCAAGAATCATCGAATTTGGACTTGATTTCGCGGAGAAATCAAAATTTGAAGTTGAGAGAAATTTTCGGACATTAAAATCGTGATTTAGAATGAAAATTTACGAAATTGAAATCTAAAACCTAATCTAAACAAAAATTAAAGATAATAGGAAGATAATCTAGGAAAAACCGCTTCCACTAAACCCGTTTAGCGATCGAAACGAGGTGATTAAGCCGATTAATCACCAAAAACGCCAAGAACGTCACGACGAGCTTCAAGCTGCGATTTCTCTTTCGATTTTCCACCAAATCTTGATTTCAACCCCTCTGTGGATGCGGAATTGAGAGAGGGAGAGGATGGAATCAATAGAAACGAGACAACTCAATTTGATTGAAATCCAACTCGAATGCATACAACCGTGAAGAACGAGTCTTTTTATAGGGCGTAATTTTGTAACCGTCCGATCGAAACAATCGACGGTTACGATAAATGGTCCATGATGGACCGTTTTCGGAAATGTTTCGTCCGTCGGATCGTGGATGGAGGGCCCAGATGCGTCGCCTTGAGATGCGTTATAAAACGCATCAATCGTCGTCCTTTAGATCGCAATCGAACGGCTGAGATGCGATCCGCGCCGACGCATCTCGGCTGTTATAACTCATTAAAAAATGCCACGTGCGTTTTGTCTGATCGGTGGTCCACGGCGCATGTGATCGACGCGTGAGATCGACGCGTCAACTGGATCCAACGCTCCTCGTCGCGCCACGTCGCCTGCATGGTAAGTAGAGTGTGGGTTAGTCCCACATGGGAAATAATATACGAAACCGTCGGGTTTATAACACCCAACGGTTTAAGGGGTTAATAACCCTCCCCGTATAGGGCAGGCTAAAGACCCCTTTTATATAGTATAAGTAAATAAATAAATATATGTATACAGTGCCACGTAGGCGCTGCGCGGGTCTGCGTGGCTCTGCCATGTGGCCTTGCATGCCAAGACGTACCCGCATGGGACCCGAGCGCTTTTCATATTTTTTATATTTATTTTTAAATGTTTTTAAATAGAAAATAAAATCGGAAAATTTAGAAAAAATCCCTAAAAATTATAAAAATCATATCTTTTAAAATACAACTCTAAATTAATCCAAATTTCTTTCATTTGATCTGAAATTTAATTATCTATCATTCTAAAAATTCAAAATATTTAAATAACAAGAGATTTAATTTATATTTCAAAAATACACTCATTTTCTTAAGATTTTAAGTTTAGAAATTTAAATGAATGTTTATAAAAATAATTTCTCTTATTATTTAACTTTAAAAACCATTTATAATCTCAAGTAAAGATGGGTTATAAAATCTTTAATCTTTAATTCATCATAATTAACCCTAAATTAATGCATTTTGAGATTATAACATAAAATTGCATAGAATGATAGAAATGCACTCAAAATATGATAACATGCATATAAATGGAATGTTTTATGCCTTATTTTGCATAAATAATCATGTTTTATCCTGTTAAGATTGCATGTTATCACAGTGCGCAAACAGTGGCACAGGGATGGCGGCTAGACGAGGCATGGGTGCACGGGAGCGAGGGCGTTAGGGCAATGGTGCAAGGAGAACATCTAGGCGGGGCGTGCTCGCATATGGTGCGGGCGCAGTAGGACAATGGCACGCGGATTGTGGCAAGGTGGGGCGCAGACTTGGCAAGGCGACGACGCACAGACAACGGCCAAGTGAGGCGTGGGCACGGCAAGGTGACATTGCGAGGACAACGGCTAGGCGGGGGCATTGGCGCATGGCGTAGGCGTGTGGATCGCGGCACGGGGCGGCAGCCGTATGGGGTGCAAGTGCACAAGGGGTGGGCGCGGCATGGGAGGCGGCATGAGGACGGTGATCGGTGAGGTGAGGGCGCACAGCCGCGGGTGCGACCGGGCGATAGGGCGCAGACAATGGCGTACGGCATGGACCGAGCAAGGCGCAAGCACACTGGGCATGGGTGGCGGCCTGGACAAGGCGTGATGCAGCACGTGGTTGTGAAAACCCTCGTGCCTGATCAATGGGACTGAGGCTAGCGGAAGATAGGGTGGTCAAACCTAACCTACGGGTAGGCGAGTCCTAGACCCTAAGTATGATATCCATCCTAAACCTAAGTGCAAGCAGGCATGATGGTCAGCGAAGTTGACTTTGGGTAATCCGAGGAAAATCACGACTATGGGTAGGGTGAGATTCTCTTGACCCACGTCCGGAGGCGTGGAGTGGCTCATCGTGGAGTAGCCGAAGCTGCAGCTCATGCTCAGTGCCGGACTTGACGTACACGTGAGAGTTCTCGAACCTATATCCGTTGTACCCTGCCTACGTCGTCTGACGACGGTGGAGATGAGTAAAGGAAATGCTTTAAAAAGTAATTGAACTTTTATAGGACGGGTTGAAGCTGACCTGCGGGGCGCGAGCCCGGTCGGTCGTGACGATGGAGGTCGTTCGTATGTAGCACAAGTGGACAGCAGACATGGGCCAGATCAAAAACGTCTTGGTGAACGAGGGGCTGTCTCGGGAAGGAGCGAGATGGCCTCGCTTCACGGATCCGAGGGGAAGAACAAGCAAGAGGATCTGGACACACACCAGCAATGGGCCAATCGCTGGCGAGGGCTGGGTGGCGACCGCAGGTGCAACCAGCAATGTGCGCGAGGTCGTCTTCCGAGCGTGCGCTAGTGCAGAGTGATGGGAGTGGCGGCAGTCAGGGGCAGGCCCGCAGGGTACACACTGGCAGAGCACAGGCCAGCCGGGCACAGTCAATTGAGGCTCGGGAAGCCGGGGAAACACGCGGATACACGGCTCGTAGATGAGCACGAAGGTGGATGACAAGCGACGTGGCTGCAGCCAAGTGACGGGGCAGGAACGTGCAGGCGTGTTTCCGGCCTGAAAGGCTTCAAGCGCGTGCAGGTACTGGGAGCGGTTCAATTCACTGAAGAGGAAAGAAATAGAGGGGGGAGGAGGGTCAATGCCCTATCAACGGTCGGTCGGAACCGCAGGTTGGGTTTGACTACCCTATCTTTAGTCAGCCTCAGTCCCATTGATCAGGCACGAGGGCCATCACAACCTCGTCCTACATCATATATGGATATAGGGACAAAGGTACACAATTAGGAAAGCATAGATATGAATAACGATAAGAGGGAAGAGAAAACTACTCTCCACTAAATTTGAACACCAAGCCAACCATATTTTTATGAAATGTGGTAAATGAGGTTTGGATTTGATAGAGGGATCATCATATGATTTTTAGGATGATCTTAACGTGGTTTAGAGTGAATATTGTTTTAACCTCCTTATTTTTTAAAGAGGTTGGACCAAACTTAATTTTTATTAAATACGACTTTAAATTTTTCTCATGATTTTAGATAGTTTTTGGATAAAAATATAGAGGATTAAATTCTTTATCTAATAGAGAAATTTTTGAGAGAAAATGAGTTGTATTTTTTGAGATATTCAATTTCTAATTTTAGACATTTTTGTAGAATTTTTCTAAATTTTTAGGGACTTTTCCTATTTTTAGCATATTTACTAAAATATCCCCTCTAATTAAAGTAAAAATTTACAAAAATGCCCCTCTGCACTTGTAAAGGCTGACACACCTTTTTCTTGGTGCAATAAAAAGGGTGACACATGGCATGGTCTTATTGCACGATCTTAATCAAGAGCTAGGATTTCTCTAAATTAAAATCATGATATCTCATGATCTAGATGGAGTTTGAGCTAAAATTTAATGACTAGATTCATCTTTTAACCCTTTATCTATCCATACCCTTGGAAAAAATGATTTTAATAATTGGACTCTTTTACCCTCTTTATACTGAAACCCTAGGATACCACCAATAAAAGCATTCATTTTCTCTCTCCTTACATTTTTTTACTCTCTCTTAGCATCAGGCTACCAAAAGGAAAGGGAGAATAGGTTAAGGCCCAAGGAGGAGCATTTTTTATGCTCAATCTTATAGTGGAGAAGGGAGCAAGCAATGATCGTGATCGAAGTGGATCAAGTATCACCCGGCCTAGGACGGGAACACCAATGGTGTTTGTGCAAAGATCTAAATCAAATTTTTGGCTTATGAACATCTCTATATACAATAGACATATGTTTTCTTTCTTTTTATTTTTATTTTTCTTCTATTGTACTAGCTTTGACATCATCTCAGGGTACATCTCTCACTCTCACCCTCGCCTTGCATTTATCTGTTGCTACTATCATCTATTCTTCTCATCTTTCCATCATATTATCTCCATTTTTATCTCTATTAATATAATTAACTCATCTATTTTCTAATTTCTATCTTAATTCTAAAATAAACTCAAAATTATCTCTCATACTCACGTCTACATGCTCTATTTCAACTCACACATCTTCCTCTGCCCTCATCTTTCTTTGGAACACATAACCTCATTACTTTAGCTCCTTGTGAATTCAAACCCTTGCTGACACTATACTAAGTAAGGAAATTATATTTTATTACATGAAATCAAGGCACAACAACGACGAAAAACACACGCGATCGAGTTCATCACTAAGTTTGACAATTGGGAAACAATTTAACATTTAATCATGAAGTTAGATGCCTTGACCATGTGGAAATGGGAGGGATATCAAACATTCATCTATATGGCCACTATTGCCAATAACTTTCTTAATTAATGAAAGATCAATTCCCCAACCAAGAGGTTCCTTCTATAAGCAAAGGAGTCATGACTTTTTGGAGGTTCAGATTGAATGCGGGAAATATATCCATTCTAATAACCCTCAAGTGTTGTTTGTAGTGAGCTAAAGCATACTACATAGAGCGAAACAAGTCATGACAATGACATTGAAGTCAGCTAGGAGGAATTGGACAATAATGATCTACGGGGATGGTGATTTGTATCCATCCATTTTTCAAAACCCAAAAATGACTTTCTCATTTTGAATTTATTTTTATTAATTTGCATCATTTTACTATCATTATTATACTTATAATCATTATGGTCAACGACTATTGCTACCCTCATTATAATGAGCATCATGCATGATGTTTCATCACTATCACTATCATTATAAAGATCACATCATTCACAGATATCATGGTAATTGTCATTGTTTATCATTTCCAAAAGCATCATTGTCATCATCAGTTTGAAAGTCATCATTTTTCATTGTTGATTTACCATATTTCATTGTGAATAGCCATATTCAATTTATAATCAGCATTCATTATTAACTACTGCATGAACCTCATCATTACAGTTAACATTATCACCATGGGTTCATCATCTTGGGGTCAAATATCATTCATCACAACTCATCATTAGTCTATCATCACCATTGTCATCACGATCATCATTACCATAGTTTCTCATCATATGGTCACTGTCAAATATAGTTTTCCTATTATTGGGATACTAGATAAATTTAATTTTGATACATTAATTTATTTTTTGTAGCTATTGGCGTTTTAAGTTGGTTTAACCAAAATTCATAACATTTTATATATTACCTAATTATTGATTAAAACACAAGGAAACAAGACATAAAATGTTCCTTGTCACGTACACATTTGTTATTGTCTAGGGGATTCACAAATATATTATATATGTATGTATATATGTATGCATGTATATACATACATAATATATGTATACGTGAATCTATGGGGGGATCAAATGAATGAAGACAAAGGAGACCATAGTTATCAAGGATTCAACTAAATTGTGGTGATAATAAGTTGACTTTTACTGTTCGGCCGTTTCCTTATGATGATTCTGAGGCAAGAAGAGGAAGAATGATAATGATGATGATGATGATACATTGATGGGACTGAGGGAAAGAGGGAATGCAGCTAAATGTCGTCCAACAAATTGGGCAAATAAAGGGGGAGCAAGTTTTATGCTGCAGAGGTAATCCGACAGGAAAAAAAAAGACTTTTCCATGGACCTCAAGCAAAATCCACAGCAATGACCTTCAAAAAGTCCTTAAAGCAGACACCCTCACCGCCTCTTAACCCAGCGAGACTGATCATCCCCACGATATCTTCATTTTCGGTGGACAGCCCAGCCTGCTTCATGAACTCCTTCAGATCCTCAAGACCTAATTCCCCGTCCTGGTCCAAGTCCATCTTCTTAAATGCCTCCTCCATTATCGTTACACCGTCTCCGCCGTGGAGAATATCCTCGAACTCATTGAATGCCACGTACCCGTCTCTGTTGGCATCGGCGGCGGCAATCATGGAGCGGATGACGGGCTCCGAGGACTTCTGCGGCGGCGCCGACGAGGAGAAGAAGCTCTTGAGATCTTCTCTTCCAATTCTTCCGTCACCGTCCACGTCCAGGACCTCGAACGCCGGTCGCAGTGCGGCTTCTCTATCCTCTCCGTATCTCCTGGCCGGAGGACACATTGCTCCCTCTCTCTCTCTCTCGTCAGGCACTCACGGTGGGTTTTTATAGAGAAAGAACAAGAGAGATGGGTGAACCGAAGAGGCGATGGCTTGGAGATCAATATTCGTTGGAAGACGGGACGTCCCGGGTGACGTCAGCCGTGTGCGGTTGGAGCTTCGAAACCGTCTATTTTGAACGCGGTGTTTTGACGTTGACCGTGCGAAGCATCGTATAGAAATATACTAGGCATGTTATAGGGCAAAGTTGTGGCGGACGGCAGCGACACGTGACATATCCGCTGAAGGGTGGTCCACGTGGAGCACTGTGTGGATAGTGTCGCTTCCAGGGGAATCTATGTTTATGTTCACATAAGCGACTGTCTAGAGAGAGAGAGAGAGAGAAAGGGTTCTCCATCAAAGCAGACATGAGGATAAAAGGGGCGGGCAAATGGTACCATATAGCCCAATGTTTCACTTTTTTCTGCCTTCTAGCCCAATGTTTGACTTTTTTCTGTGTTCTAGCCCAATGTTTTGCAAAGTTTCTGCATTCTAGCCCGCGCGCTGATCTCCGCGAGGAGGAGAAAAATGAAAGGGGAGGGGAGATACCAGAGGAGGCCTGCGGCGGCGAGAGGAAGCGGAGCGGCGCGGAGCACAGATCGGCGGCCGTTCTGCCTCCCCTCCCCTTCTGTTTTTCTCCTCCTCCATTTTCGCCCTTTGCTGACATGTCACCGACGTGGCCTTCGTCCACGTCAGCTACTGCCGTCGTGTCACCGACATGTGGACTCCCACGACGCTAGATCAGCGCACGGGCTAGAATGCATAAAAGTCAACCATTGGGCTAGAACGCAGAAAAAAGTGAAACATTAGGCTATATCGTACCATTTGCCCTAAAAGTGCGGATTGTTCATGTAATGGTAGGTTGTCTCGAAAGTCTAAAAAATGATGATATCAAAAGCTCAATATTATCTTAGCAGTATTTATTGCTATGATGTGATCCATGCTACCCCATGAGAGAGATCATGATTACTGAGGCCACAAACATGTCTCATGGCTAGCATGTGTCACTTTTTTTCCACTTATGGTAATCGGCATACCATGCCAAGCGCCCCTGAAGCTATGACATGAAAGTGCACGAGTAAATGAATAAAGAAGGGAGAAAGGAAAGGAAGAATATAGGAAATGAGAAAAAGGAAGAGAGGGAAAAGAGAGATGGGATGTTGAGACAAAGAGCAAGGTTTTTGATGAGTAACCCTAATGACCATGAAATTGACTGTAGTATTATAAGAATTGAGTTTTATTCAAATTTTTTTAAGGTGAAATATGGAAATAATTGTACATTTTTTCTCTCCATGTCGATGTCGATGTCGAAGTCAGCATGAAAAATCAACCTCAAGATACATGAGTTAGTTGAAGGTACGACATCCAACATTCATGAAAAAATCAACCTAAATCTAACTTGCAGTGTTAGGGCAACCACCATCCAACACTCTCCTAGAGAAGCCATCGCTCGCGATTTCGGTTCATGCTTCACTCCACTCTGCTCAAAGATTGCCAATCATTCTATTCGTGATTCACTCCACTTTGATTGTGAATCACTCCATTTGTGATTCAAGATCCCGAATCAGCCACCTCTAGTCTGCTCGCAAATCAGCCTCTTCGCTGAAGACCAAATTTTGCTTTGCTTGCCATCATCCCCTTCGGAAAATCATGCACCAAATCTTTAATCACACACCATCTGCTCGCTGCTCATGATCTAAAACCCTCCACTCGCCCTCTGATCGCAATCAGCCTCCAGCGATACTCGCCATCTACTTGTGCAGGCAGTAGACGCCTTCTACTGAAGGACGATCATCCCACAATCATCTGCATTCTAAAATCACCTATAAGGGGGGTTAGGATTCTCAAACCCAAATTGGCAATCTTAAATTGGGTAGCGATTACTTTGATGCTTAAGTTGGTCATTGGAAACACAAGTTCACTTGTCAAAACAAGTTCTAAGCACACTAATTTAAGGATTTACTCAACAATTGATTAACATAATGGTAAGGGTCGAATTCATAGAGAATTAAAAATATTTCTTGATATATCTTTCAAAGTTTTATCAAATTGGACAATAAATTGAGGTGAGAAATTAGAAAAATTATATTTTTTAAAAGAGAATTTAAAGTCAAATCCATGGAATAAAAAATCATGTGATTTAGATTTGTATTTGTGGAGAAATCAGAAAATAAAGTGGGGAGAGAAAATTTAATTGTGAATGAGAGAAAATTGATAAAATTTTGTAAAATTGACCTAATATGTAAACTGAAATTAAAATCTAATGTTATAGGATGAAGGATTTGGAAGAAAACATGTAATCTGACTTGAAATCACGCATAAAATGTTTCAATTAATGATGAGATCAAGGCTTTTTCATTCTCTGTTTCAAAAATAAATCTTCAGAGTTTGAGTGACGAATTCTTCTTATTCCCTAGATGAATTATTGATTTCAAGCACTCAATGGATGCTGATATGAGTCTAGAAGAAGACTCAAACAAG
This sequence comes from Lemna minuta, assembly GCA_024174645.1. Taxonomy (NCBI): domain Eukaryota; kingdom Viridiplantae; phylum Streptophyta; class Magnoliopsida; order Alismatales; family Araceae; genus Lemna; species Lemna minuta. Next base: position 20,639,244 of record CM044104.1, read on the forward strand.
ATATTCAAGGATGATGCCATCCAAAAGGTTCGATCAATCAAAAACCTGAGAATGCATATACCGCTCAAAGAGAGGAGTTATTATAGAGCTAAATTTGGGCATAGCTATTCAATTGTCTCTTTATCTTTGATCAAAGGCTCCAATTAAAAGAGGGAAAACAAATTGGTGCCTTTAATTCATGACCATCAAACATCATTGGAGCATCTAGATTTCTCCGCATAGTCATGTGTACATGAATTGTCGTGAAACACTCATTCTTTGATCTTCATCTCACGCCCACAAATCGCTATCGAATCAGAGTGTGACACGTACCCCTCTTGAATAAGTGAAGTTGATAACATGCTAATTAAACATGATAATCAATGATTACTAATGCATATCAAGGCATAAAAGATTTCATTCCTATGCATGTTATCATATTTATGAGTGTTTATCTATCATTTTATGAAAAATTCATTATAATCTCAAAATACTTTAATTTAGTGTTAATTAGGATAAATTAAAGATAAATAATTTCATAACGCATCTTTACCTAAGATTTTAATTAGTTTTTAAAGATAAATAATAAGAGAAATTATTTTATATACATTCATTTGATTTTCTAAGTCTTAAAATCTTAAAGAAATGAATGTATTTTTAAAATAGAAATTCTATATCTTGTTATTTATTAAATTTGAATTTTTAGAAAGATATATAATTTAATTTCTGATCAAATGAAAGAAATTTGGATTCATTTAGAGTTATATTTTGAAAGTTATGAATTTTGTAATTTTTAGGGATTTTTCAGATTTTTTTTGAATGGTTTTGAATTTTTATATAATTTTTAAGCATTTTTTGAAATTAAAAAATCAAATTTTTTAATTAAAAATTTAATTTTCAGATATTTATAAGTGTGCAGGTGACGTGGCACAATCTGGAGCATACAATCAATCGTGATGAATGATCAAAGGCGGGATGTGATGTGGCGCAACGTAGGACGTCCGATCGCACGATTAAATCACGATCGTCGATCTTCACTTAAAAGCCCTGGTACATGGCGTGATCGGATTCGTCAGGAATCGTTTTAATCTCCACCGCTGATCAAAAGGAGTTATAACGGCTGAGATTAAAACCGAAGGAAAACGCATGAGCGTATGATCAAGATCCAACGGTTGACGTTACATACGTTATTTATAATGCTCGTGATGTGGCTTCATCTCAGCGGTCGATCAAAGATCCAATGGCCACAACGTAATCATAACGATTCGCATCCGATGTGTTTTATTAGAGCCGTTGATCGTGAATTAGAGGCCAATCGGACTGTTACGCCCAAATTAGCCTATAAATTGAGATGTTTTTCGACAATGTAAGGCATTCAAAGGCAATTCGAATTAATCAAGCTATTTAGACACCAAATCTCTTGAATCTCTTGCTCCCAATCGCTTCTAGACTCATTTCCGTGTCCACATAGTGCTTGAGAGTGAGATTTCAATGATCAACGAGGAAGAAATCGAAGCTTGAACTCCACGATCGCATTTTTCTGAATGTTAATGAATAGCCTTCATTCCGGCGAGTAATTGGATCCATTCGAGTGCAATTGTGGGTTAGAGATCCTGTTTCATCCCAATCTATCTTCGTATAGCTATAGATTTCATTTTAGAATCATAATTTGAGTCAATTTCATTCTTAATTTTGGTTTTTCATGATTTTTATGTTTGGAAATTTCTCTCATGTTCATTCGATGATTTCTCTGTGAAATCAAATCCAAATTCAGTGATTTTTTATTCCGTGGATTAGTCTTCGAGTCCTTTTTCCAAAGATATCAAATTTTCTAATTTCTTTCACTATTTGATTGTCAGATTTGATCAAATTCGAAGAGATCATAAAAATTTCCCATAATTCCCTGTGGATCCGACCCTTATTTATCAATATACCCCTCAATTCAAGATTTAATCTTCAAATTGGTGAGTTCGAATATTATTTTGACTCTTAACGGCTTGTTTTCGTCAACCGCATCGATTTGATCCCTCAAAGATCAAAGCTTCTTATTCAATCTTGTAATCCGACATTGAAATGCATAGGAGAAATAAAAACATAGTTGACAAAGCCAGACCGCGAGGTCATCAATTGCACATGGTCTAGTGTCAAAAAAATTTTAAACTTACTAATTTGATGAAAATATCTTGAATTTAGGGGTATAATGGTAAATATGGGTCGAATCCACATGGAATTAGGGAAATTTCTAATGATCTCTTTGAATTTGATGAAATCAGATAATGAATCGATGGTAGAAATTGGGGAAAATAGTAGATTATAAAAAAGAGCTTCAAGACGATTCCACGGAATCAAAAATCATCGAATTTGACTTTCATTTCGCGGAGAAATTGAAGACCGAAGTCAGGGGTGATTTCCGAAAATCGGAAGAATGAAATTCGCAAAAATAAAACAAAATTAACTTGAAATTACTAATCTAAACGGAAATTAAACAATAATAGATGATAGATTAGGCAAAACCGCTTCCAGTAACCCACAATTGTGATTGGATTAACCCAATAATCGCCGGAATCAAGGCTTTTCATCAAAATCTGAAAATAGCGATTGGTGGAGTTTAAGCGTCGATTTAGTCCTCGTCTTTCACCCAAATCTTGATCTTAAGTACTCCGTGGACGCGAAATTGAGTCTAGAAGCAATTGAAATCAAGAGATTCAAGAGATTTGGTGTCTAAACAGTTCAATTAGATTGAATTGCTCTTGAATGTTTTACAAATCAGAAGAACATCTCAATTTATAGGGATTTTGGGCGTAATCGTCTGATCAAATTGATCAATGGCTCTGATGAAACTATCCATCGCAAACCGTTACCATTAAGTAGCGGCCGTTTGATCACAGATGGACGCTCGAGATGAAGCCACGTTGACACGCGTTATAAAATGCTTTGAAACCGGCGCCGTTAGATCGCGATCGAACGCATCAATGCGTTTCTTTGAAATTTAATCTTGACTGTTATAACTCTTGCGACCAACAGTCATGATTAAATCGATCCAGTGAACCCTGATTTAACCTACGTGTGTCCCGCTGATTGAAGTGAAGATCAACAACCGATATTGCACACGCGATCGGACGTCCCACATGTCGCCACGTTGCCTCCTCATCGCGATCATTGATCGTGATCGATCAAACAACTCTGATTGCGCCATGTCACCTGTGCGCTTTAAATATTCTGAAAATTTGATTTTAAATTAGAAAAATCGATTTTTGATTTTAGAAAATCCTTACAAATTCATTTAAAATTCAGTAAAATTCTGGAAAAATCCCTAAAAATTAGAAAATTCATAACTTTCGAAAATATAACTCCAAATTAATCAAAATTTCTTTCATTTGATCAGAAATTTAATTATCTATCATTTTAAAAAGTCAAAATTAGTAAATAACAAGAGTTTTAATTTAGTTTTCAAAAATACATTTACATCTTTAAGATTCTAAGTTTAGAAAATGAAGTAAATGTTTATAAAAATGATTACTCTCATTATTTAACTTTAAAAACCATTTATAATCTCAAGTAAAGATAGGTTATAAAATTATTTATCTTTAATTCACCCTAATTAACCCTAATTTAAAGTATTTTGAGATTATAATGACTTTTTCATAGAATGATAGATAAATACTCATAAATATGATAACATGCATACAAATGAAAACTTTTATGTTTAAATATGTATCAATAATCATGCATTATCATGTACAATTAGCATGTTATCAATAGTCCCACATTGAAAAAAACTAAAGAAATCAACGTAGATAAATAAAGGAGCACACTATGCAATTAGCTTAAGCCCATTAAAGGCACTATATCACTAATGATGCCCTAATCACGTGTCACATGTATGCCACATGGCACATGGATAAGTACCACATAGCGACATGCAAGCATGCAAGCCACGTCATCAACTATATAAGCACGCACTTAAATACCAATGTTTTAAAGTGTTTTTAATTAAATAAATTTAAAAAAATAAAAAAAATTCTACAAAAATCCCTAAAAATATAAAATTCATAACCTTGATTATATAAGTCCTTTTTTAATCCAAATTTTTATCACAAATTAAAAATATCTTATTTTGTGTATTTCAATTTAATAAATAAGAAGATAATAAATTTCCAACTCAAAATTATAGTTATTTCCTTTTAAAAATAAAACTAAAAAATAAATGTACATAAAAATATTTCCTCTTATTATTTGCATTTGAAACTCAATTATAATCTCAAATATAAATGGGGATAATCTACTTGAAAATTTTCAACTTTGATTATGCATGGTTATCCTTTAAAATAATACATTTTGGATTTATATTTTAAATTACATAGAATGATGAATATTTACTCAAAGTATGATAACATGCATAATAATGGAATGTTTTATGTTTTAAATTGTATTAATAATCATGTAATTGTAAGTATAAGTTTCATGTTATCAATCTACCAATTTTCACCCTAGATGTGGCCATACAATCACATTACAAGGAAGAGCTTGCGGTATCATATTTCTCAACTCTATTCAATCCTCAATTAGCTCCCAGATTCAAGGTGCCACCCTCAACAAGTTAACTCTTCCCTCACTTGCCAAAACCTTCAATGCTATAAAGCACAGGTTGATTTTTCTTCCCCCTCTATGATATTAGTGATTTCTCCACCCTAGACATTTGATTCCACTGCTTCTATTACTTCAAGATCCTATGCTAACCAAGGAGGTGGCACTAGTGATCAATCTCAAGGCTATGGCCAAGATTAAAACTATGAGGGGGGTGTTTGACAAGATGAAACTGTGAGGTCATTGAATACACACCTAGACATGTCAAAAAAAGTTTCAAACTCACCAATTTTAAGAAATAATCACGAATTGCATAGTATATTCGTGAATAAGTGTCGAATACGCAAAGAATTAAGGTATTTTTTAGGTGTTATTTGAAATTGGATCAAATCGGACACTGAAATGAGGTGAGAAGTTAAAGAAATTGAGTAGATTTAGAACGAAAAATAAAAGACAAATCCATAGAATAAAAAATCACATGATTTGGATCAAGATTCACGGAGAAATCAAAGAGCTAAAATCAGATAGAAAATCAATCACGAGGAGAGAGAAATCTAAAATTAACCTAATCTATGATTCTAAATTACAATCCAATGAATCACGATAAAGGATTATGAGGAAAACACATAATATAACCTGAAGTCATGCTCAAATTGATACAATTGGTCACCAGGTCAAAGGCTTTTTATTCTGCGAATTTGAAAACAAATTTTGGTATTCTATAGGCAGATTATCCCTATTCTTCCGACAAAATCTCACTTTTAACCACTCGTTACACACAAAAATGAGTCTAGAAGAAAAAGAAAGCAAGAGATTCAAGGATTGAGATGTCTAAATAGTTTGATTGGTTGAAACATCCAAGAATACATTTTTCATCGAAGAACTTAGGAAAATTTTGGCTTAACTGTCGGATTTGACATTTAATCTTTGATCAACGGCTCTGATGAAAAACTCGGATGCAAATCGTTACGTTTAAATCACGTCCATTCGATCGAGGATGAACTCTGAAGAATAAATGTCATGAAAATTTTTTCTTTTGATCTTCATCTGATGCTCTATATGCATCCACCACGAGAGTCCACTAATGGCATTTAATCTCAGCCGTTATAACTCCTCAGATCAACGGTTGAGATCAAAATATTATAAAATGAATTGCCACCGAGTTGGAGTGCGTCGTATACCCCTCACTTAAGTGAAGATCAAAGATCGTGATTATATCTTTGCATTTTGTCACATCACCTACCCCTAAAAACTGAGGAAAATAGTCCCACGTGATGAAAATAACAGCGGCTCAATGCGCACATAAGTAACGTGTGAATAATGAGATAGCAAAAATCTTGAAAAGGGTGCTTATTCTCATTAATCACACACACACACACACACACATGCACACACTCATGCACATGCACACGTGCGTGACACGTGGCATTCTCATATGCTACCACATGGGGCTACAATTTGTGCCCATGCCATGTCAACTACCACGTTAGCACACAATAAAAATATAAAATTCAAAATTCAAAATAAATCAAATTAAATTCATAAAAAATTCAAAAAAATTCTCAAAAAATCCCTAAAAATTAGAAAAAATCATAACTCCAAATTAATCCAAATTTGGTTTTTTGGATCAGAAATTAAATAATCTATCATTTCAATAACTCAAATTTAATAAATAAAAAGATAATAAATTTTTCTTTAAAAAATATGCTCATTTCTCTTGGAAATTAAAACCTAGAAAAAATAAATTAGTATATAAAAAGTATTTTCTCTTATAATTTAACATTAAAACCTAATTATAATCTCAAGTATATATGTGAACAATCTACTATAAAATTTATTCTTTAAAATTATATAATTATCCCTTAAATAATGCATTTTGAGATTATAACTTAAAATTGCATGAAATGATAGATATGCACTCAAAGTATAATAAAATGCATAATAATGGAATATTTTAAGCCTTAATTTAGATTAATAATTATACAATTGCATGTTAAAGTAACATGTTATCAATGTGATGAGCAATCTCACGTACCATGTGAGTATTGTGGCAAAGTTGATCATTGATGCAACAAGTATTGACAAAAGTTTGGCAAGCCTTCCTCATATATGGCACCTCTTGCGATGCCTCTGGCTACTTCACCTACAATTACTCTCTCAGAGTATGTCTGATAATGTGTCATTATGCATTCATTTTTATCATTATAAATAAATTTTAACACATCTTTGTAACGAAACTTCTGCATTGATCATTTCATGCCACTCATATACTCAACTTGCATATATTTAGTACTAATTAGGTAAAAATTAAATATGTCCTATCATGAATTATTCTTTTCAGTTTTGTGTATCATGAGACTAACCCCATTTGACGCTTTCAAATTCAAGTGGTCGAATTCTAACATTTTCTATGAGTTATATGGAAGGAAGGACATATGCATACAAGTAGTAAACCATGAATACGAATGACGATAAGCGAGAAGAGGAAACAACTATCTAGTGAATTTGAAAACCAAGTCAACTCTATGTTAATAAAATAAGTGGTAAATGAGGTTTCAATTTGATAAAGGTGTCATCCTAAGATTTTTAGGATGATACACAATTATTTCGAAAGTGAAAGTTAAGTCAACCTCGTTATTTGTAAGGAGGTTAGACCAAAATTAGTATTGATTAAGTCACCCCTTAATTTTTTTATATTTTTTTAAATTTATGAATTAAAATATAGAAGATTAAATTATTTCTCAAATGAATAAAATTTCATGAAAAAAAGAGTTTTACTGTGTGAGTTGTTCAATTTCTAAGTTTAGGGATTTTTCTTGAATTTTGAGGGATTTTTCTTATTTTTAGAGTATTTTTACAAAAAAATGCCTCCAATTTTTGAAGTAAACTTTTGCAAAAAAAGCCCCTCCAAACTTATAAAGGCTGAAACCCCTTTTTTGGTGGAATAATAGGATGGTATGTAATGTGCTCTCATGCACAATTTCAATCAATGGCTACGATTTCTCTAAATTAAAATCTTGATATCTCATGATCTAGATGGAGTTTTCAATATAAATTTTATGGCTAAATTCCCTTATAACACTTTATTCATCCATACCCTTGGATTGAAGAGTCAAGCTGGAAAAAATGATTTCAATGATTAAACTCTTTTACCCCTCTTTACACTCAAACCCTAGGAACCCACGTATAAAACCCCGTCATTTTCTCTCTTCTCATGTTTTTTTACTCTCTCTAAGCATCAGGCTATTCGAAAGAAGGGAGACAAAGTTAAGGCCTCAAGAGGAGCATTGTTTCATGCTCAATCTTGTCGTGAAAGGGAGCAAGCAAAGATTGTGATCGGAGTGGATCAAGCATCACCCGGCCTAAGATGGGCATATTAATGGGGTTTATGCAAAGATCTGGATTCAACTTTGGCTTATGAAAATCTACATAAATATTAGACTTTTTTTCCTTTTTTTTTATTTTATTTTATTAGTTTTGACATCATCTACCCTTCTCATTGATTCATTGTTATCGCTATCTATCCTTCTCATTTTGCCATAATATCATCTCCATTCCATCTCTTTTAATCTCCTTATCTCATCTTTTTTCTAATTTCTATATTAATTCTAAAAGGAACTCAAAAGTATCACTCATACTCACCTCCACATGCTCTATTCTCACTCATGCATATTTCCCAACCTTCATCTTTCTTTTAAATGCCTAACCTCATTACTTTAGCTCCATGTGGATTTGACCCTTGCTAACACTAGATTAAGAAATTATATGGTATTCCATGAAATTGACGCATAGAAACAATAAAAAACACATGCAATTGAGATCATAACTGACCAACTTATGCATGGGCGCAAGAAATATCACGCCTTGTACCACGCTTCTAAATCCAAATAAAGTACTACTCTTTTTGCATGCTCATTTCGGTCCTAGATTATTGGCTCAAGGGTATCTGCCCACATGTCAGGTACCTCCTCCCTTCTTTCTTGACTTCACCAATTTCCTATTCTTGAAATTATTTTTTTTATGGTCGTCCTTGTCAGGTCGTTGCAATGGGGGCTATATGAACTTGTTTTGAATTCTCCTTCTCCCATTTTATCTTGCTTTCTTTCACACAAAGCATTTCTCGTGAATAGCATCATCACCTAGGGCACCCAAGCATCTATAAACATTGTCAGGTTCTTCCATGGTGTTCACTTGAACCCTTTTAATGTGAGTCATGTGAAATGGGAAAACATCTTCATTTGACTTATCATCGTTTGCAATCCTTTCCACGCAAAAATGCATTTGATTTGGTTCATTGTGATGTGAAGGGACCATCAAGACTACCCTTAGTTCATCGTTTTTCCTACTACCTTGTTCTTATTGATGATCACTTCCATGTCTCACAGGTCTACCTTCTCGAGACCATGACTACAATGCTCGTGCATGATCGCCAACTCTTTTAAGAGATTTCTACACAATATTCTATCATTCCCAAAGTACTTTGAATTGAAAATTCTCTTGAGTTTATATAGACAGAACTACAAGAGCATTTCAAGGCACATGGCATTCTTCATTGAATAATTTTCCCTTACATGTCTCAAAAGAATGGAGCTGATGAACAAAAATATCCCTATATCCTAGACAAGACTCGCACACTACTTTTTTGAGATGGGTGTTCCACACTATTCATAATCTGATGCCATTCTTACCTCTACTTATCTTATCAACTGCCTCACTTCATCTTCCTTAGGTGGTGAAGTTCCCTTTCTCATTTCCACCTTGATAATGAGCTTTTTCCTCTTCCACTTTGTGTCTTTGGTCGTGTGGCCTTTGTTCAAGATCACTCCGCCCCCAAATCAAAGCTTGCCCCTCAAGCACTCAAGGACGTATTTTTTGGGTACTATTCAACATGAAAGGGCCACCATGTTTATTTTCTAGAACACCGCACATATGTTTGTTGGGTTCTGCGGTCGATAAGTCTTCCAAAATTTTAATCAAAACATCAAATGCAGTGAAATACATTGAATCGGATATTCAAAATATTAAAGTACAAATGATCATATTTTCTATTATGTATAAGAAAACATACTTATAGGTTTTACATGGAGGAGTTCTTGAAGCTATTCAAGTGTCTACCCTCTACATGTATCCACGTTGTCTCTAGGCGATTGGATCTCCTCTTCAAAGCTCTTCACCAAGAGAGAACGAGAACAATAAAGAGAATTCTCACAAGGCTTGTATGGGCACCTTATGTTCTAGTCGTTCTTTCCCCATTTGTAGACATTTAGTATGCAGATTTTTCATAATTTTTTTCATAATTATGTCTCTATTGACCAATATCCATAGACCTTATTTGTGTGACCATCTAAGTCCATATATCTTACTAGTTAATAATTCTATAGGCCCAATAACATCTTATTAGTCAACCTTTGATGGTTGACTTGGTCAACTCTCTATTCTAGAAGCTTTTGTAATGTTTTAGAATTTTGTAAAGCTATCTAGAATTTTCTAGATGCTTCTAGAATCTTATATGCTTTTTCTAGAAGCTTGTTGATTCTAGATTACCCTAGAAGATTATGGATATTTCTAAAAGCTTGTGGATCTTTCTTGATGTTCTAGAAAGTTATAGACATCATTTAGAGAGAGAGCCTCTAGAAGTTTCTAAGGAGCTCTATAAAACGAGGAGCTCACCCCAAGCTTAGAGTAACCTTGAGGAGCAACTCAAGAGCATCCTAAGGGAGTGAAACCCTTTTGAAGGAAGGGACAAGCTACTTGGATAGTTGGAGAAAAGAGAGGGGGCAACATATCATCTTTGAAAGAAGCTTTGTGAAGAGGTGACACTAGGTGTGGGTCCTCTTGTTGGTTAGTCACTTTGGTGAACTTGTTCTCTTTCCTCCTTTTGTCCTCGCTGTTTTGGACCTCTATTATAAAAAATTTCATCCCATTTACAAAGGTTGGTTTTTTCCATTCTACTTTTGTGGGCTTCATCTAATCTCATCCCTAAACTCTTGGTGGATACTTAAGCTTTACTCGATACATACTTTAAAACTCCTTTATTAAAAATATCCTCAACGCAACCTTAATTAATTATCAACATCAACATATAGATTAATTAATTAAGGATCAATTTACCCAACCGATAAGTATAAGTGCTAGCCCATTGGGTGCCAAGCTACACCACGTACTCTCTTATGGAACCTTTCCATCATTTGTTACCATGCATGTATAATTCTTCATCTGCACGAGACTCATGAATGACTTAGAGTATAGTCAACCCTCAAACCCTAATCTGTCACTCAAGTTAGTACTAATATATGTAGGACATCTGATAACATGAAATATTAACGTATAATTACATGATTATTAATGCAAATTAAGGCATAAAACATTCCCTTTTTATGCATGTTATCATACTTTGAGTCCATTTCTTTCATTTCATGCAATTTTTATATTATAATCTCAAAATGCACTATTTTAGGGATAATTATGTATTTTTAAGAATATATTTTAGATTAGATTATTCCCATATGAATTTGAGATTATAATTAGGTTTTAATGTTAAATAATAAGAGAAAATATTTATATACACTCATTTAGTTTTCTAAATTTTATTTTTAAGAAGAAATGAGTGTATTTTTTAAATAAAAATATATTCTCCTGTTCTTTAAATATTTTGGCTTTTCATAATGATAGATAATTAAATTTCTTATCCAATGAAATAAATTTGGATTAATATGGAGTTGTATTTTGAAAGTTATGAATTTTCTCATTTTTTGAGATTTTTGTAGAATTTTTCTGGAATTCTTCTCAATTTTTATGAATTTTTATGGAATTTTCTAAAATTTTCTAAACTTAAAATTGATTTATTTGATTTATTTTACGCGTAGGTGACGTGGCAGCACGGGGAGCGTCTGATCGCGCGATTAATCACGAGCGTCGATCGTCACTTAAGGCAAGGGATAAGTGGCACATTTCTACTCGTCAACGAGTCATTTTTAAAATGATTTAATCTCAGCCATCGATTTGAGGAGTTATTACAGCTGAGATTAAAACTGATGGAAATGCATCTGAGCATCCAATCAAGATCAAACGATGAGCGTTTAATGTGCTACTTATAACATGCGTGACGTTGCAATATCTTGATCCAACGGCCACGTCTTAACCGTAATGATTCGCACTCCTACGTTTCATTAGACCCATTGATCAAAGATCAAACGCTCTATCTCACGGTTACGCCCAAATTTTCTTTAAATTGAGATGTTCGTCGACATTGTAAAGCATTATTGGATGATTTCGAGTAAGCAAACTGTCTAGACACCACCATCCTTGAATCTCTTGCTTTCAACCTCTTCTACACTCAAATCTTCATCCCATTTGATCGAATTTCAAAAAGATCTCTAAAAATACCTTAATTTTCCGTGGATTCGACACTTATTCACTACTATACTCCTTAATTCGTTATTATTTCTTAAAATTGGTGAGTTTGGATTAATTTTTTACTCAATTTGTTGTGTATTCAACAACCACATCGAATTGATCTGTCAACATCATCGGGAGCTCTTTCTTTGATATTCCACTACCTTGGCCAAGGATTTCACTGCATCTCATTCCTTGAGTCAATCTCCTCAAATATTGATGGGCAAATGATCCCATCTTGACCACATAATCATCTTCAAGGACTTCATGACCTATCCAATATGTGGCGTTTTAGAGGTCCCATGACTAAGGATTCGTAAGTCATAATAAAAACACAATGATCCATCCACAATAAGTCTTTGGTGTCTCAAGTCAAAGGACCATAACCGCAACCATGACATGAATAAACTTGATTGATAGTTAGGTATAATACCATTCAAGGATTCATACAGATCAATTCAGTCAACTCTTTTTCCAAAGAGCACCCACTATCTATCTTTAGTATCTCCACATTAATGACTACATGGTCAATCATACTCATCATATGAGTTGAATTAGATAGTGTAATTCTTTTTGGATAATTCAATGTCCTTCTCGGATAGATCATGAATAAACATATTTATAATATATAATTGAAGACTAGTGATCCTTGTAGTTTGATCTCATCGTAATTTACTTAGTCATTGCACATGCTCATGGACTTCATTGCAAATATCACACAAGAATAAACATGAATAAATTTCACTTCAATGAACATAAACGAGAAATATAGAAGTGTGATTGGCTTGTAGGCCACATAATATACATCACATGCTCTAGGAGATATGGAGTATATGAGAAATCCCTTATATAACCTTTTTGTCATTGGTTACCATGTATATATTATCCTTCATTCGCATAGAACTCATGACTTAGAGTATGTTCAACTATCAAAACCTAATCGGTCACTCAAATCAATACTGGTGCATGTAGAAAATTACGAGGACCTCTTTCTCTAATATTTCTACTATATTGGCCAAAGATTTCATCACATATCATTCACTGAGTCAATCTCCTCAAATACCAAGAACAAACAATCACATCTTGACCACACAATCATCTTCGATGACTCTATGTCATATCTAATATATGAAACTAGTGGGTACCCGATCTGAAACAGATCGGACGATGAAAATCACCTACATTTTCAGGTTAGCTCTGAGGTCAGCGGTCAAATGGAGGCAGCAGACGCGGAGAGGTCAAATACGCCTGAATCCGATGTCTCTCAGCAGACGTGGAGATTTAAAAATCTCACCTAAATCAGAAATTGATATCCGAAAATAGAAGATATCTAATTTGAAAGAGAAAAGAACAAATAATAAAAAATCAGAAAGACAGGAAAAAAGAAAATCGAAAGAAAAGAAATCGAAAGTACAGATTTAGAAAACCGAAAAGAAATTAGAACGAAATTGATGAAAATCGAAAGGAAGGAATATTTAAAAAATAACAAAGAATGAAAAATAGAATGTAGGAAATAGATTAGTCAAAATGGAATTTATAAAACCAAAATGTTGAGAATGAAAAAAAAATCAGAAAATAGAAATTGGTGCAAAACCTTAATCGGAAATGAAATCAGAAAATAGAAAATATTAGAAATTAGGAAAATCGTAAAATGAGAAAAAAAATCAGAGAATGAAAAATGAAATACACAAAAAACAGAAAGGGATAATAAGAAAACGAAAAACGGAAAAGGAATCACAAAAGAGAAATTAAAAATGAATATCAAAAATCAGAAAGAGAGAGAGAGAACAAAAAATGAAAAATGGAATGTAGGAAATAGATCAATGAAAACGGAATTTATCAAACCAAAATGTTGAGAACGAAAAAAAATTTAGAAAACAGAAATTGATGAAAAACCTAAATCGAAATTAAAATAAAAAAATCATAAACTGAGATAAACGTAAATGTTCGAATGAAAAATTAAATAGCATATTGTTAAAAAAAATCAAAGAAATGGACTACACGGATTATTCAACCAAATCTTACTTCTCTACAATTTCATTTTTTTAGAAAATGCCAAATTGACTCACATGATTTAGTAGCATATTGGTTCGGAATAATTGAATTCTACCCAATGAATAAAAACCCGATGAAAAATTGAATTCTACCCGAATTTCTAACCGAAATCAGAAAGAGAGAGAGAGAGAGAGAGAGCTCGATGAAGAGGTGAGCTTCCTTTTCGATTTCGATGAAGATTGCAATCACTTTCGATTCCAGTGAACCTACCTTCATCTTCTTCTTCTTTTCTCGAGCAAATGCAGGCTGGAGAGAGCTAGAGTCTGGAGAGAACGAAAAAAAGAGAGTCGGGGAGAGGGAGAAAGAAAGAGAGACGGCGACTACCGGGGCAAGAAAAACCAGATGAATAATTGAATTCTACTTGATGAAGAAAAACCCGATGAATAATTGAATTCTACTTGATGAAGAAAAACCCGATGAATAATTGAATTCTACCCGATTTCTAACCAAAATCAGAAGAGAGAGAGAGCTCGATGAAGAGGTGAGCTTCCTTTTCGATTTTGGTGAAGATTGCAATCACTTTCAAATTTCGGTGAACCTACCTTCTTCTACTTCTTTTTTCTGGCGCAAATGCAGGCCGAAGAGAGTGAGAGTCTGGAGAGAGCGAAAAAAAGAGAGTCGGGGAGATAAATAAAAAGAGAGAGACGCCGACAACCGGGTCTAAATCAGTGGTAATTGAAGAAGAAAGAAGAAACCAATCAGGGCATTGGAGAAGGTGAAATTCAGTGGTCTAAATCCTTCTTTGATCATCTTGGAGAACATTGCCAATGCTTCTGATCCTTTCCTCGCTTCCAGGTACCTCCGCACAATCACATTCTAGGATACCAAGTTCTCGAACTCGATCTCCTCAAAGACCCTCCTCACATCTTCAATCACAAAGCATTTTCCATAAACATCTACCAGCGAGCTCTCCGAAATCACGTTACCAAAAAATCCTCCCTTCACATTCAAACCATGGATCTGTCTCCCGAGAAACAACTCTAAGGCGTAACCGCAAAAACTCAGAACAACAGCGAAGGTGATCTAATTGGCGAGAATTCCAGAGCTGTTCATGTTTGAGAAGAAGGAGATGACGTCCCCAGGGCGTCCCTCTCGTGAATAAGCCACAATCATGGCATTGAATAAGAGAGATTTTTTTTTGAGAAAGATTGAAACATAAAAAAATTTGGATTAAGAGAGATTACTTTGGGGAAAGTTGGAGAAGGTCTCGTCGAAGCAAGGGAAATTCAGGTTCCTAAAATTAAGGATGAAACATAATATAAGAATCAGAATATGTATTGAAAGAGAGGTAGAGAGAGAGAGAGAGATCATGGAAATGGGGGATAAAAAAACTGACCACTAAACAGACAAAACAGAGAAAGAGATCACAGTGAGAGAGAAATGAGGAAGCTAAAGACAGACAAAGAGAGAGAAGAGGGAGAGAGACATCACAGAAATGAGAGATGAAGAAGCTAAAGACAAAGAAAGAGATAGATCACAGTGAGTGAGAAATGACGAAGCTAAAGACAAAGAGAGAGATCATAGAAATCAAGAACCAAATAAGGGAGAGAGAGATCATTGAAATTAAGAAGCAAATGAGTGAGAGAGAGAGAGAGATGGAGAAAAGGATAACAGGAGGGACACAGAGCAGGACTTTCGACATACATCGAAAAAGGATAGAATTCCCAAACCGTGCGGCCCAAAACCTTCTCTGATTTTCACAGACAAATCTGAGTTCTTATCCTGCTCCCGCCGGTAAGTAGACAAATAACATCGGTAAATGAAAGAATTGAGGAGATCATAATAAACAGAGTCGATAATTGTCAATTCTCTGGACCCTCTTAACGAAAATTTCAGAATCATGAGAATTCCTCCTTCTCGGCCTCTTGCTTTCTTCCAAAGTCTTGGGTAGCACCAAATTTCTGCCATAAAGTTGAACTTTTTCGTGATGTTTTCATCAAGGGTGGAAGATGAAATGGGTATCAAGCGCCAGCGAGAAGTCCGGTGAGTAAAAACCGAAAAACCCACTAAAATTTCCTCTCTTATTCCAAATTATCCCCTTCTAGTACTAATTAATCTCAATTTTCAAAGTTTCAACTTTGAGGGGAAGCAAAATTGATCAAAATCTCTAGTTGACCGGCCACCCAATTACGCTGGATTCAAATCAAACAAAATCCAATTGCACGACGAAGATCATTTTACGAAAAACGAAATCATTTTACGAAAAACGAAAAACAAAAAATGAAAACTACGGAAAAGGAATCAAAAAATGAAAAACGAAATCTGAAAGAGAGAGAGAGAGAGAGAGAGCTCGAAACGGAAATCGGAAAACCTACATTCTTCTTCAGTTCTCCGGAGGTTGCAGGCCGAGAGTCAAGGAGAGAGAAAAAAAGGAATCAAAAAAATGAAAAACGAAATCAGAAAGAGAGAGAGAGAGAGAGAGAGAGAGCTCGAAACAGAAATCAGAAAACCTACCTTCTTCTTCAGTTCTCTGGAGGTTGCAGGCCGAGAGTCGGGGAGAGAGAAAAAAAGAGAGTCGAAGAGAGAGAAAAAAATAGAGGCGGGAGGAGAGACGGTTACTAATATAACCTATATCACAATACAAATATCATCTAAATGTCATAAAATTGACGTAGTAATATATGTATACAGAGGGGTAAAGTCGGAAGAAAAATGAGCTTCGCCGGACACCAATTCTATTATGTAATAACTAGTGTCTACCCGATCTGAAACAGATCGGGAGATGAAAATCACCTAAATTTGCAGGTTAGCTCCGAGGTCAGCGGTCAAATGGAGGCAGCAGACGCGGAGAGGTCAAATACGCCTGAATCCGAGGTCTCTTAGCAGACGTGTTGATTTAGAAAATAAATCGAAACTACAAATTTATAACAACGAAAAGAAATTAGAACGAAATTGATGAAAACGGAAAGGCAGATTTAAAAAATAACGAAAAATGAAAATTGGAATGTAGGAAATAGAAACGTCGTGCGAGCATGTTTCTATGTTCCTTTACATCATATGTCCCCCGATTTGACTCCATGTGAAGGCTATTTTTTGGTTAATTTGAAGAAAGTCGCCGAACAGGGTTAGAAATCTTAATATCAAAATTCATCGTTCCTTTGTGAGGTCAGCGAGGAACAATTAATAACAAAAAATAAACATGAAAACTGATAACAAAGAAAACATGAAAACCTCGAAATTTCGCGCCTAAATCTAAGGCGAATCCCAGGTCAGCGGAAAAAACTCACCTAAATTTGCAGGTCAGCTCCGAGGTCAGCGGTCAAATGGAGGCAGCAAACGCGGAGAGGTCAAATACGCCTGAATCCGAGGTCTATCAGCATACACGTCGATTAAGAAAATAAATCAAAACTACAGATTTATAAAAAGGAAAAGAAATTAGAACGAAATTGATGAAAACAGAGAGGAAGACAGATTTAAAAAATAATGAAAAATGAAAATTGGAATGTAGGAAATAGATTAATGAAAACAAATTTATAAAACCAAAATGTTCAGAACGAAAAAAAATCAGAAAACAGAAATTGATGAAAAACCCAAATCGGATATGAAATCAGAAAATAGGAGATATCAGAAATTGGAAAAGCGAAATAGGAAATTCTTAAAATGATATAAACGGAAATCATAGAATGAGAAATGAAATACACAAAATCACAGAAACGGATAATAAAAAAATGGAAATTAATAAAATAAAAAACGGAAAATAGGAAAATCCTAAAATGATAAAAACGGAAATGAGAGAATGAAAAATTAAATTCACAAAATTAAAACTCTGGAAATCGGAAAAACAAAAATCAGAGAAATCAGTAATCGGAAACGAAAAACAGAAATGAAGGAGATCGAAAATCGGAAAAGGAATGAGGAAAATGAAAAACGAAAGAGAGAAAATCAGAAATCAAAAAGATTTTCATTACAATAATAGCAATATAACATTTTCACTGTTATGTTGGATGAACAACACGAAAGAATTCACCTAAGTTGATCTACATAAAATGGAAAACATTCTGAAACCATTGACATGCTCTGGAAAGGATCACGTAAAACGTTTCATAAATCATGGGTTGTTTATTGGTTCTTTGAGACCCAATGTAATAGTGGAGATGAGGGATGAGTGACATCCAAAAGTCAGCTTTTCAACTTTCTTGACAAAAAAAACCCAAAACTCTAAAAGGTAATATATATTAAAAACCACATTTTCAAGTGTTAGTCATAAAAATTTACCCGGCCACGCATTCCAACACCACGCCCACAACCAACGCCAATCGATGTGGATTTTCCATAAAAATTTACCGAGCCATGCATTCCAACACCACGCCCACGACCAATGCCAATCGATGTGGATTTTCCCTGGATAAGAACGACAGAAATGAATAAGCTTCAAAGTTGAATGGTCAAAGAATGGCCATTGAACAGATGTGGAGATTCACGCACCTTTATTCTTGCATCTAATTTCTTGAACATCGATGTGTTCTTCAACATATCAGCTAGAACCATGAATCTGAGTGAAAACAATTCATTCTAATTGTGGATCTGCTTGATTAAAAAAAAACATGTCTCCACCAACACAAAAAATTAGAGAAAATATAATTCCATGTGGGGAAGTCTCAGTTTTAATCTGAGTGAAAACAATTCATATTTATGAATTGTGATAAATTAGAAAGAATACATGTCTGAACCAACAATACCACTTTCATTGAATTACCTTACTTGACTTCCTCGGATGAACACGTGTTCATGTTGAGCCACCTTTCCATCATAAAAATCAAAGCGTTCATTCGCTACAAACTAAGAAAGCGTAAACCATGAACTATTTTGCATAAAAGACACGTTAAAAAGCTAATTCCAGTGAATGCACTTTCAAAAAGGAAAAAAAAAAGAAGCAATATGGCCGACATAAAAATAACTCAAGGTGAAGACCGCAAAACCTCGAAAACCCTAATAAAAGGAATGACACTATTCAGAATGAGAATTGATATAGTTAAGAAGATAAGATAATATATAGATAAGATAAGATAAGAAGTTAAGATTGATGAAGCAAATTTGGCGAATCCAGGGGCTCCTTCGATATGTAAAATTCTCAAGGTCTTTTTGTGCAAATAGAAAGCGAATGATCGTCTTAAATTTTTCTCTCCGCATCAGAGCCTTCCAGCATGTGGACCCGTGCCATAAAGTTAGATTCCATGGAAAAACGCAGGGGAGTTTCAACGAAGAACAAAAATAACCATGATGGCAAGGCAATCAACTACCGTCCCATGATAGTATTTAACGATACAAAGCATACGTCGAATGTAAAAAGCTTCAGTCATCATTGAGCCGAAAGAGCAACCTCATCTAATTTTTCTGAGATTAGATACCGTTCATCTGGTGAAATTGAAGAGCATGGCCAATCATCAGTCGCTTCCGCTGGGCAAAGCATGCAAAATTTTTGTCCCCAATATCCTTGCTCCTCACTGGCCTTCCTCTTCCTCAACGCCCCAGCAAAATGTAGTACATCCAGAGTAGGCGTGGTCGTTCTGTTCGCATTGTGCGAATATGTGCGATTTGTGCGTTGTGTTCTCTTTTGAGAACAGAACATTTTCAAATTCGCACAAAGAACCGCACACACCCGTGTGCGGTTCGTTATGTGCGAATTTGTGCGAATTTTGTGAGTTTTTTTTTTCAAAAGAGATAAATTCTTTCTACCATTCTCCCCTTGGCACGCCGTATCCCGACGCACATCTCGCCCTTGAGCGTCCTCAAGAACACAACGGAGTCTCTGGCCACGAGCTTCTTCTAGTTGACGAAGCTGCTCCAACCTGTCGTCAACAGATGCCGACGAGGGGTTCCTCGGTTGATGTGCTGAAACTTCCAGATTCGGTCGTGGACGTCCTTCGCGAACACCGTCTGCGCGGGTGGGTCTGCCGTGTAGTCCAGCCGAGGGAAGATGGTCTCCGCACAGTATCGCGGCACCGAGAAGCCTCCCCCATTGTTGGCGTCCGACTGCGTCAACATTTTTGCAAAAGACGGCGGCTTCTCCGTCGAATCCGAGCTAGTGCCATCACCACTATAGTCTCGATCATCTACCTTTGCCGGGAGGAGCTTCATCAGGGCAAAAACCTCGTCAGTCTCGGCATCGGCCTGGTAGTTGATCGCGCAGACCTTGCAGAGGATGAAAGGAGGGCAGCTCCCCAAGTCGACAGCTGCCTGCGCTTGCTCTGTGTGGCCTTGCGGGAAGTAGTAAACCAGGGAGTTTAGCGTCGGTATGCTCACCATTCCCCTCGCGCAAGCGTGCCACAGCTGCGGGTCGAGACATCTCTCTTGTTCCTTCGTCGACGGGGACAGAACCGACCAAGAAGACAGGAAAAAACTCAGGGTTTAGGTATGGTGACTTGCGGAGGGATCGAGCCACCGAGCTTTGCACTGCTCGACCGACTTGCGAGTTGCTAACGAGGAGAGATGAGATTCTTGTCATAATTCATGACCGTCGCCTCAAGGATCTCATCCTCAGTGTTCTTCATGACCAACGCCTTGAAGAATCTCATCCTCAATGTTCTTCATGACCGCCGCCTCAAGGATCTCATCCTCAGTGCTCTTCATGACCGCTGCGAATCCTCGGTGTCATAATTCATGACCGTTGTGAATCGCATGAAGAACTAGAAGATTCCTTCTTGAAATCGCCTTCAAATCTCTCTCTGATTTTGGAGGCGACCGTAGATGGAGGTAGAACCACAAGTGTCTAACTGAGATTGGGATTTCAGTTTTAAAGTTCAGTGTCACCACACATCTCTCTTGTTGTTGCGCGAATCACAAAGTCACGAAAGTGCAAAACTGCAAAACTAGCATCGAATCTCCCTTCTGATAGTCGGCGAGCTCTTGATGGCCATCTCCTCTAGAAGCCATCATCAAATCTCTCTCTCTCATACGCGATCTCCTCTTGAAACGGTCGGCAAGCCCTCGACAACGACCTTTTCGGCGAGCCTGCCTCAAGGCCCAACCTCGCCACCCCCGCTCCCTCGAGCTTTGCTTCAACCAAGGCTACTATGAGAAAAAGACGACCACGAGAAGCTTTGTTGCTGCCGGGAGTGCGTTTTCAGTTTGGAGAGAGAAGCTTTCTCAGCAACTTTTGCCTTCTTTCAATGGCAGAGCAGGGAGGTGAGAGGAGGACAAATTCTTGCTGCCCTTCGTCGAGTGCTAAGGTTTAATCCTTGATCCTCTATCGTCAACACGACGTTATGGTCCAACTGAGAATAAAGTGGAGCCGGGCTTACCACACCATTCACAAGGAAACCAGGAGCTCACGGGTTCTCTCTCCACCAGGGGACCGGAAAGACTTGGGCACGCAAGAGAGAGATACCGCCGCGGGAACTCGGGCTTCTGAGGTGAAAACCCTCGGGCAAATGCCGGTATCATCGCTAGAGAGCGTTTCCAGATAAACGCCCGTCCACTGAATAATTCGAGGACGACAAACTTCGGGAGTTGTCGACGTCAGATTGTCTTCGGACTAAACAGTCTCTCCTCTCATTCACTAAATAAAGAGCATTGCACATAGGCTTTAGTGAGGGAGAGAGAGCCTTGCGCCCTGGCTGCGAGAGTGAAGAAGAAAATGAAGGCTTTGTTCTTTTGTTCCAATTGTGCAAATTGTGCGAATTGTGGGAATTTGTTCGGATTTTATATACTATGTGAATTTTGTTCGAATTGTGCGAATTGTGTGCGAATTGTGTAAATTGTGCGAAAAGCTGTTCTAATTTTTGCACACAAAAAGAACAGACCAAAGAACAAGGCCCTGTGCGGTTCTTTTGTGCGAATATTTTGTTCGTTTTAAAATAACAGAACAGAACAACCATATCTAATCCAGAGAACCGTCCTCAAAGCCCTAGCAAAACCGTCCTTTTTTTCACATCCAGAGAACGTACCCTGTGCTTAGAATGGCGGGATGAACGTTCTAGTCTTTAGCAAACACAAACGGCACGATTTCTTGAGGAAGCGCCGCCTGAACAATGGCGATCCGCAGCAGCACTCCTATGGAGACCGCTGCCATCACCCCCAGCCCAGTCAAGAATCTCACTGCCATCGCAAACGCCGCCACTGTGTTCCCGCACGCAATCATCCGCGGTTGCAGCGCTATGAACAACCCTACTCGAGAACAACAATTAAAACGATCGCAATCAGAGAGATTATAGTAAGGTTTTCGGGTTTTACCTAGGCTGAACATGGCCATTCTGAGTCCGGCATCGGAGATGATAGAGATGGAGCGGGCGATGATAGCGGGCATCTCGACTCCCCATCTGGAAACCAATTCCGTAAGGAACTTCAGGGCGCAACAGAACTAATGCAGATTAAGATTTTAGGTCTACTTGAAGGAAACGTAAAATGCTGATTAAGATTTTAGGTCTACCTGAAAGAACAAGGAGTTCCAAACAAAAATGAAAATTCCCGACACGGGTTTTACCTAGACAAAAATTCTCGACAAAAATGACAAAACGAAAATCGAGGAGCAAGAGAATTGGAAAACGAAAATCAAAAGTCGTTCAAATGAAAATTGTTCGCAGAGGGGATGAAAACAAAAATCGTTCAAACGAAAATACAAAATC
>CM044104.1:20662323-20693246 GCA_024174645.1 Lemna minuta
TAATGTAGATATAAGCTATCTATGTATACGGAGGGGTAAAAACAGAAGAAAAAAGAGCTTCGCCAAACCTATTCTGTTATGTAAGATAAGATAAGATTTTAGAGATCTTGTGGTTAAATATTTATAAGTCACAATCAAAACATGGTCATTCATTCACAATATGTCTTTGATGTCTCAAGTCAAGGAACTATATACACAACCATGACATAAATCAATCTAATTAATAGTTAGGTATAATATCATTAAGGGATTCATACAAATCAATTTAGCAAACTCTTTCTCCAAAGAGTGCCCACAATCTATCCTTAGTGTCTCCACACCTATCACTACAAGATCAACTATACTCATCATATGAGTCAAATTATATAGTATTATTCTTTTAGGATAAGTCGATGTCTTTCTCGAATATCCCATGAATAGGAATGTTTAGAACAAATATTTAAAGACTAGTGTTCATCGTATTATGATTTCATCATAATTCACTTAATCATTGCATATGCTCATGGACTTCATTGCAAACATAACAAAAGAATACAAAAGAAGAAATTTCATTATAATGAACATAATCAAGATATATCAAAGTGTGACCGGCTTCTAAACCACATAATATCCATCAATATTGTCTCTACCAACATCACTTTTCATGAGTCTTCAGCGTACTTTACTCGGCTCGCGCCAACTCTTTAAACATTCACACATATCATCCAACCCCCTCACATAGCATTTTATGCAGTCGTTAAAACACACAAATGTTGGTCAGCCAAAATTTTTAATTCTGAACTCACAATAACAAAGATATAAAATTAAGTACACTGTAAATATTGGGTCGATCTATAGAGAACACGTTTGACTTTGATCGCAGAGTTGACTTCATCAAACTTAGGTTTAATTAGGGTTTTGAAGAAATTAATTTATAAGATTATTAATGGAAATGATAGAATTATATTAGAAAACATATTTTAAGATTTTAGAAACTGATTTTCAAGGAAAAATCTCAAAAGTTAAGGTCAAAGCGTTGACTTTGACCAACAGCTGACTTTCTGAAAATTAAATAATAAAAAGAGCTTCAAATATTAAGAAATATATTTAGAAACTATAGAGAAAATGGAAATTATTGATATAAATTCGTGATTTTTCAAGAAGAATTAGATTTATTATGAATTATTAAAAATTAAAGATCAAAAAAATCCCGAAATGAATACTTTGGTGTAAATCTTCAAATTGACTAACCAAATGATATCCAAAACTTTCAATTTATATATGAATGGAAAGCTAACAATTAGAGCATTCCAAAGAGACCAAAATTATCAAATTTCACCTTATATTTTGAAATTAATTGCGCCCACAAGTCAACACCAAATTTCGGATTAAAAATGAATAGTAGATGGTCAAACGTTAAATTGAGGGGTCAAATGATCATGAAATTTTACGATTTTGCTATCCACGGAAAGCTAATGAAACAAGAAATCAAATGAAATCAGAATCAAACAATTCAGACTTAAGATCAGGGAGAAATCCTTATTTCAAAATCAGAAAAAATATGACCCAAATTTGGGCAAAAATGAAGAACAAAACGACTTTTAAAGCAAAATTAATCTACCAAATCAAAACTAAATTACAATTTTTGCAAGGAGAATGATCACATCACACAACTAACCTGATTGGCATGAAGATTTGGCTTCAATTCACAGGGATTGTAGAGTATTGGATCGATTTCATCTTCGACGTGCATTCAGCGTTCAAGGGGAGATTTTGATCAATCCTTGCAATGAATCTCGACAGATCCTGCCTCAATCTGATCGTGATTGAGTCTAGAATGTAGGGGAATCACGATGAACTCAAGATATTTCTTCAAAATTGCTTAATTTCTTCACGATTAATCAAGAGTTTAGATACAAAGGAAGAAGGACATCGTTTATAACAAATTTCCCGCAAAAAATGCGGACCGTCCATTTTGCGATGAGATTAGAGCCGTCGAATCGTGCGAGATTGGTGCAATCATGGCTCATGACGTGGGCCCACATTCTTCCCTTATTTCACCCCTCTGATCTTGATCGAAGCTCCCTCACGAAGACACGTGTCGCCAGGTGAGTCGTGAAAAGCACAATTGCATCTCAGCCGTCTAACATCACTTAAGTCGCGATTAGCGCACGTGTGCAATTGATGATCTGATGGACCAAGATCGATCGGATTAACGAGCAATCTTCAGGAAGTTTCTGATCCAATGCGTATCTTTCGGCCACGTGTCCTACATAGAGAAGATTAAAGGGAACATAGTCCCACACAAAGAAAATAAATGGAGATTGGCGGGTATAAAAGGTAGACTTCCTTTAAGCACTTGCATTACCGCCCCAAACTACTGACCTGGGCCCACTAACCCGTGGGCCCATCATCTGCCTGCCCGAAGACACACTTCCCACGTGGCCCCACCCGAGCGTCCACGTGGACTCGCGTGGCCTTGCCACGCATCCGCGCCACATCCACGCCAGGCAGACGCCCACATGGGCTCGCATGGCTCTACCACGTGGCCTTGCGTGCCACGTCGCATCCGCACGGGTCCCACACTGCGCCACGTCAGCTCTGCGGGTTCTGTGGAGATTAAACCCCCCCTTTTGCCCTTTTTTTAAAGGAATTTAATTCGTAAAAATCATAATAAATTCCAGAAAAAATCCAAAAAATTGAGAAATCAATATCTTTAAACCTATAACTCCTTTTTACTCAAATTTTCTCCATTGGATCACAAATTTCTTCATCATTAATTTTATACCACCTAAAAAATATAAATTCAACAAGAAAATGGGATGGATTGAAAATAACACTAAGTAATTCATTAAGAATTCTCTCTTTTAATCATCTAATCATTCTTTTCCTGGAATTAATCCTTTTAATCATCTACTAAAGTCAAAGGAAATTAAGGAAAGTAATTAATTCCTATTTATTTAACCTTGTAAAAGATTAAACATCTATAAAGCACATAATTAAGCCTAATTAATGCATAAATATGGACTTTAGTAAATGGCATACCGATGGAGAAAATTCATAAAAACTATGATAACATGCATCATAATTACATAAAATAAGCATGAATATTAGTTAATTAAGATAAGAATTTAAGTTAAATATGCATGTTATCACCCCCTACATCCTGCTCTTAGGACCCATCCTTTAGTGTGCTACCTTTTACCCCCCCCCCCCCTCTTTTTCCATTTCCCCCGTCCCCCAACTCTTGGCGTCAACCTCTCCATCTTATACCTCTATTTGTTTATCGATACAACTTCATAGTGTCTAACTAGATGAATATGTGCAATCATTCAAAACACACAAAGATGTGTCAAAAAAATTCCTAAACTCACCAATTTAAGATAAAAATCAAGAACCTACGAGTATAATATTAAATAAGGAACGAATCTACAGAAAATTAAGGTATTTTTGAGGTATTCTTCAAAATTGATCAAAATTGGAAAGACATTGTGGTGAAAAATTATCGTAGAAAGAGAATGATAACATGCTAATTAGACATGATAATACATGATTATTTATGCATATTAAGTTATAAAAGATTTCATTCCTATGCATGTTATCATATTTTTTAGTGTTTTTGATGTAGGATATTTTGAGAAAAAGATGTGTATGTAGATGAGAATGTAAGTATGACTATGTGATGAAGAGAATAGTGAATTATGTTATGAATTTCTAGCGATATTAATTATGAAATAATCCTACAATCTTATGAAGGACCTATGAATGATATCAGTGAGGAATAGGTGTATAATTCAGAGAAGATATCGTGGGAGGATAATCGGAAATATGAAGATAACAATGATGATGACGATGAGGAATGTGTAAAGAAGATAAATGGATAGGAAGAGGATAGGTATTATTTAATGATTGAGAATGATTGTGATGATAAATCTTTAAGGTGGAGAGGAAATAATTATTGATAATATGAGGGATTAGAAGTATATATCAGTGAGTAAGTGGAAGAGGGTAAATTGGATAGAGGATTATAAGAAGAGTGAAGAGGATTATGATTGCGAAGAGAAGAAGAAGGGATAATATGTTAGATAATTTAAGTTATGAATAGAATTAGTAATATGGAGAGTATTTATAATGGATATTATTGATATTGGGGACTATCTTAGGATAATTTTGGATGGTAGATAGAAGAGAGGATAGATATGAAGATGAATAACGTTGGACTTATGATCTATGGAGGCCACTATCATTCATGATAAAAATAGGAGAGGATGAAACCTGAAATTGATGTGAAGATGACGCCTTTGAGATCACTAAACGATCCAATATATTTCTGTTTGCTTCTTACTTTGATATGGATGAAAGATGACAGCTGTGGAGGGAGAAAAGAGAGGAAGATAGAACTCGGAGTAAGGATTTTGGAAGAGAGAATGGTAGACAAGGAACACGATGAACACATCACTTTCCAACCAAGGAAAATAATTTCATTTCTATAAAACAACTTCTTCTTTTCTCTTACATTTGTCTCTTTTATAGAGTAGAGAAGATAGAGAGGTTGGGATGAAGAGATGCCTCGAGGAGATAGAGGTAGTTACGGCGGTTACATCTCTTCATTTGACGTATTCTATGCCTCTTCATTTGACGTGGTCATCATGTTTGGGCAAATCCGTGGAACGCATTTAAGGAATACGTCACTTATTCCTTGATCCCGTGGACCCACAGCAGTCGTGGTGGCCTTAGAAGTGGTTGCTCACTCAATTGACGCATGTAGAATAGCTTTCATCGGATATCAACAGCAGTGAGTGGCTTATGCTCCTTGAGATATAGTTATGATCATTATCGAAATCTTTTGTCTTGGTAGTATCGTCTTTTAAGGTGCATGTACTTCATACAAACTTTGTTCAGGCCTCAGTGGTCATCATAGTCTTCAAGACCGTGAATAACTCATCTTCAATTAGAGGAAGTAATGGCCTATCTTCAGGGAGATCTTATTGTCTCTTCTCTATTCTACAACAGTAGGGGAGAGGACGTGAAATAAGCTTTAAGTTACCGATAGTTTGTGGTAGTTGTTCATTTGGTTGGTAGTAATAGATCCAGTCGTTATGATCTTTAGAAAGCTTGGAGGTCATGCTTCATATTCACATGGAATCCACTAGCATCGTCTTTGAGGAAGGCTTTTGTTTCTTCTATGGTTGGTTAAAAGTAACCTGACCAAAATTTTATTGTCTCCTCAGTCGTAGAGGTGTTGATTGATGAACTAAAACTCGGTTTAATTATATTGTTGTTGTGTGTTCTAATTCATGCAATATATTTATAATACCTCACTTAGGACAATAGTAAGCAAGGGTTGATCCTCAGGGAATCTAGGTAATGAGGGTTGAGACGAAAGTAGAAGAAGAGATGAATTCCTATAGTGGAGAATATTAGAAGTGAGAAGAGGAATTTTATAGAGATAATGGATGTAATTAGTTAAATTATGTTTCCGTAGTTCTAATTAGAAGAGAAGAGATGAGAATTAGAAGGGTAGAGATTGATTGAAGGTGGAGAAAATGATGAAGGGGGGAGAAGAGAGGTGTAATAGTGTAGAGATAAATGAGATGGTTTGGGTATGATTTTGGAAACAAATGCAATAACCTACGATTAAAATAGAGTAAAAAGTACTACATTATCCATGGAAAAGGCTCACAAGAGAATCCCTCCTCATAATCTTCCCACAAACCCCGTGTTGATGCCAATCCTAGGCCGGGTGGTGCTTGATTCGCTACGACGTCGATCTCCTCTTGTTCCCCTTCTCCAGAAAAAACTCGAGCATCCGATGATGCCTAGCTTGCACCTAAGCTTCTCCCCCTTTCCTGCTGGTGACCTGGTGTCAAGAGAGAGCCAAAAGACAAGAATTTCGGAATGGAAGGAGGAGTGCTTTTAGGACTTAGGGTTTCCAATAATCTGACGGACGAGATCAATTCCCGGTGTTTCCAGGAGTCTAGCGGAAAATCCGATTGTGCGGATGGAAAGAGCACGGCGAGATTAGTATCCCACCAAAAATTCAGCTCAGTCGGACGGTTGGATCAAAAGATATCAGCCTTCCAAGTTGGAGCATTCCTTGCCATCGATCTGATGGTCTGATGCTTTTAATATAATCTTTAACTGATGAGTCCACGCGTTCGTGCCACGTCACCTGGAAGCCGATCATCAGATGCTCGCCACATCACCTGAACAGGTTAGTGACTAAACGACAAAAGAAACAAAAGGTAATATAGTTCCGAGATATGCGAATAAGAGAGCGCCCCGCTCGCCACGTCACTTGCGTAGGTTAGGAAATTAAAATGACAAAACATTTAGGAGAATCATGAGCTCATCTTCGCTTGAATGAGAGAGCGCCATGTCGCTCTCTCATTCCTTTCGCAGTCAAACATGACGGCGAGAAAGATGGTTCCGCATTTCCTGCGCAGGTAAGTAAAATAGTATTATTCTATTCTCCAAAATGTTAGATAAGAGGAACCTGCGGCCATTCATTTCGCCGCAGGTTTCTTCTTTTAGCGCAAATAAGAGAGCGCCACGTGGCTCTCTTATTTGCTTTTGGTACAAAACGACAAAACCGAAGCAACAAAACGACGAAACGAAATAAAAAAACAACGAAACGAAAGTAGAACAAAACGACAAAACTGAAGCAACAAAACGACGAAACGAAAGTAAAACAAAATGACAAAAGAACGTGAAAACGACAAAACGAGATGGGTTGGCCACGACGAATGAGAGAGCGCCACGTCGCTCTCTCTCTCCTTCCTCCTTAGTGTCAACGATGACGGCGCCATCCACGTCATATGCGGGGCTTCCAGATCGCGACACATGTCGTAATCTGGTGGCGGCTCTCTGACTTACCTTTGAAGAACCGAAATTGCATTTATACCCTTGTTATTGATAAATATGCAGAAATACCTTAAGATAATTAGAGATATATCAAGAAAAATGCTCTAAAATTCATTTAAACCATTTAAAAATCCTAAAATATATATTTTGCTTTAAAAATTCATTTTCCTTGTCAGTTTATAATCCAAGAGGGATATTTAAATATTATAAAATCCAAGAAATACCATAAAAGCATAATAAAGCAAAATTAAGCAATTTAATCATAATAACACATAAATATATTCCTTTTAAACCAAATATTCATGAAAATTCAGAGTTAAAGGTCATAGATTTATGTGTTATCGTTGATCACGTGGAAGATAGTCCTCTTTGCTTGAAGTTTCTTTATGTTCTTCATAAATGGCTTCATATGTCTTCATTGCTCTCAAGATGGTAAGAAGGTCACGTTTGATTTTCTTCATCAATCGTGGAGATTCTCTTATGTAGTTGAAGCTTTCATGGTGACCTTGGAGCTCTTCATGACTGTCTTCTTTGATGGCAGATTCTTCATGCTGATTATCAACATATAATTGAATGGTTTACTCATGCAAAATCTTGGTCTTGAGATAGAATCCGAAGATAATAATATTATTTAGATCTCTCCTATAATTCTAACTATAGGTGGTATTCAAAGAGAGAAGGGCATGGAATAACAAAGATGTTCCTACTGATTTTCTTTCTTGAGATCAGTAATTTATACAAGGTACCAATGATATATTGGGTATTGATAACATGCAATTTCAGGCATTAATATCATGCATTTTCATGCATTTATTCTTTGAAATATAATCATAAATGCATGTTATCATGATTTAAAATGATTAAATTAATACTTTCTATATTTTTAAGGACATTCTTGATTTTTCATAAATTAGTAGCATTTTATGAGCATATAGGGATATGGATTTATCAAGAATATAGTTTTTTTTATTAAATGAAATTTCTATTTAAAATGCCCTTATTGACATGAAAATATTTATGAAGTGCATTTATATCATGAATTTTATTGAATGAAATTATTCCTAAGATTAAATTGTATTGAATGAAATTAAATCTCTCTTTCTCTCTCTCTCTCTCTCTCTTTCCTCTCTTCTTCCTCTCTCTCTCTCTCTCTTCTTTCTCTCCTCTTTCCCTCTCTTATTTTCTCTCTTCCTCTCTCGCCCTCACTCTCGCGAGGGAAATATTTCTGTCGTGAGGAGAGGCGCGAGGAGGAAAATTTTCCTCTCCTCTCTCTCGCGCGTGTGTGCACGTGAGAGAGTGAAGCTCTCTCCGCTCATCCTCTCCTCTCTTCTCCCTCACTCCCTCTCTCGCGACGGAAATTTCTTCACAAGGAGAGGCGGGAGGAAAAGCATCCCTCTCTATTTCTCCCTCTTCCCGTTGCTCTCTCTCTCTCTCGCGACAAAAATTCTGTCGTGAGGAGAGGCGGGAGGAAGAGCCTCCCTCTTCTTTTTCTCTCTCTCTCTTTCTCTCGCCTCTGCGCTCTTCACTGCTCCCTCAATTTTCTCTCTATCCTTCTCCCTCTCGAATTTTCCTCTCTTCTCCTTCTCCTCCTCTCTCCTCTCCCTTTCTCTCTCTCACGAGAAATCCTCCTCTCCTTCTTCCTCCCTCTCTTCCGTGGTTTCTCTTCCTCTCTCTTCTCTCTCTCCGACGTTGTCTTTCTTTCTCTCCTCGCATCTCCTCGCGGCAGAAATTGCTTCCTTCGTGAGAACTCTTTCTCCTCCTTTCCTCTCTCTCTCTCTCTCTCTCTCTCTCTCTCTCTCTCTCTCTCTCTCTCTCTCTCTCTCTCTCTCTCTCTCTCTCTCTCTCTCTCTCTCTCTCTCTCTCTCTCTCTCTTCTGTCCCTACTTCTCTCTCTAAGCTCCCTCGCTCGCCATCACCTTCTTCACGCGTGTGTTTTTTCGCCATCGACGAGAGAGAAGATAGAAAAGGGAGAAGATAAGAGAGAGGAAAGAGGAGAGAGAAAATTATGTTTTTTTTATTTTAAATGTGCGCAGTTTGACCTGGCCTGGAGCGGTTTGACCGGCGCGATCTGAAGAGAGAGTAACCAGATCAACGATCAAAAATGATCCAAATTAAAAGCCTTATATCTGACGATTTGGATGGAGTTAGGGGCTGAAATTTCATGGGCATGATTGTCATTTCAATCTCCACAAATCTGATGGGGCTGATTTAAGTTCTGAGACAAAAAAAATTAGGGTTATGAATGTTTTGTTGTATGCTTCTAGCATTGGCTAGCCAGAAGGAAAGAAAGCAGCGATTGATCATTCATCATGTGTTGAACATCATTCTCAGTGAGTTTCTTCCCTTTTCTGTTCATACCTCGTGTTGGATGCAAGACGCCAAGTTCGAGCGAAATATACGGCTCTCGAAGGTATGTTTTGATTAGGGAGCATCACTGGATTGTATTTTCATCACAAATATTTAGATTAGGATCATTTTCTATATATTTCTTCCATTTTCCTCATCTATTAATCTACATTTTCATATTTACAAACCCTAAAAATGACATTTCCACCATCGATCAAGGGTTTTCAATCTTTGCAAGGAGTTTGGAAGCACTTGTTTGGTTCATTTCATCTCCTTGCTCATTTTCTTCCTTTCAACGTCCATTTCCGCTTTCTAAATCTAAAAATACCAAAAATAATCTTCTGATTTCAATCTCTTAACCTTCCTCCCTATGGATTTGAACTCGACTTGCCACTGTTCTAATTTAAAAATTAGATTTGAATAGTTGAGTATAAATTTGTTTGATACGTAAAAGCGCGCATTCAACGACCACATTTTTACGCTTATCAGGTATGGTTTGAATAATTAGGAACCTATATCAAGGTAAGAGGAGGTTGACTTGGTCCTCTCAAAGAATTCTAAGTATCTAAGGATAAGGATTTAATTTCTTTGACCAAGTTAATCTTTGGATCAGTATGTAAATGGAGGAGGAGGGAAGATAATCCCCTTTGGATCTACACTCTCTTTCAATGTTTTAGAGAGGCTTCCTTCATTCATTTCATGAATGGATAATTTCTCAAATTTGTGAATAAGGAGGAGTATGCCATTTTGTTGCTGTTGAGAATAATTTCTCTTCCTTAAGTCATATCTAGGTTCACTTGGAACCCTTGTGTTCATGTGATGAGATAATTCTCCATCAGTTTCTCTATCATTCTATGAAAAATTCATTATGATCTCAAAATACATTAATTTGCGTTTAATTATGATGAATTAAGGATAAACAATTTCATAACTTATCTTTACTTGAGATTATAATTAACTTTTAAAAGTTAAATAATGAGAGAAATCATTTTATATACACTTATATAATTTTCTAAGTTTTAAAGAAATAAGTATATTTATCAAATAGAAATTAAATCTCTTATTCTTGTTATTTATAAAATTTGACTTTTTAGAATGATAGATAATTTAATTTCTGATCCAATGAAATAAATTTTAATTAATTTGGAGTTCTATTTTGAAAGTTATGAATTTTTCTAATTTTTAGGTATTTTTAATGAATTTTTTGAGATTTTTCTGAATTTTTATCAATTAAAAAGTGATTTTTCTAATTTAAAATTGATTTTATAAGTGTGCAAGTGACGTAGCGCAATCTAGAGCATCCGATTGCACGTTTAATTGTGACTGTTGATCATCACTTAAAGGCCACGTGGTGCAATCTCATTGGTCGGCGAGTCTTTTTAAAATGATTTCATCTCGGCCATTGATATGAAGAAAATAATAGCTAAGATTAAAGCCGACGAAACGCATCTGGACCGTCTGATCGCGATCAAATGGTAGGTGTTCGATATGTTATTTATAACACGCGCGACGTGGCATCATCTCGACAGTCAATCGGAGATCCAACAACCACGACTTAATCGTAACGATTCGCAAGGGTGCGTTTCATCATAACCGTTGCTCGAAAATTAAATTCCGATCAGACGGTTGATAACATGAAATTTATAAATGAAATTACATGATTATTAATGCAAACAAAAGCATTAATTTTTCCATTTGTATGCATATTATCATATTTTAGTACATTTCTATCATTTTATGTAATTTCATGTTATGATCTAAAAAGACATCAATTTATGGATAATTATGCATAATTAAACAAATGATTCTAATCCTATTTATATTTAAGATCATAATTATGTTTTCATGATTCAATGAAAAGAGAAATGATTTTTATTTACACTCATGTATTTTTCTAAATTTATTTAATAACATACATGAGTGTATTTATTTAATTAAAATTATTCTCTTGTTATTTTTATATTTTGACTTTTTATGATGATAGATAATTCAATTTCTGATCCAACAAAATAAATTTGAATTAATTTGGAGTTATATTTTGAAATTTATGAATTTTCCAATTTTTAGGAATTTTTAAGAATTTTTCTGAATTTATTTAAATCTATTTTAAATTTTAAAATAATTAAAAAAAATGCTTTTATTATCGCGCAGGGCGACGCCACGTGGTGACACGTGAACGTGCATCCGCGTGACACGTGTACACAGGTGTGTGTGACGTGTGTGCATGACAAGCATGTGTGTGCGAGACACTTGTTCGCGATATTAAATAGTGGTTAGAACATCCATTTAAGGATTTAAGCAAACTGATTAATTCATTATATCTTATATAGTTGATTAAATGCAATAATTTTTTTCATGTGGGACTATGTTCCTTTATTTATGTTTCAGGTGACGTGGCGCCGTAAGAGACATTCGATCTCCTGATTCAATCACGTGCGTCAGATGTCACTTACGCAGAAGGGGTACATGGAGACATCCTATTAGATTTCAATTCAATTAAAGGCATTTAATCTCACCTGTTCATCCTCGAGTTATAACGGTTGAGATTCAACGCGCCCGATGGACACATCATTCATCGCGATTGTTTGATAAAGATCCAACGAACGCCATGAAACGACGCCTTCTCTTAACGCGCGACGTTGCAGAATCTTGACGCTTTATTTTTTATCAGACGGATGTGACCTAATCGCATCGATTCGTCAACCGGCGTTTAATCTCAATTGTTGATCGCATCGAATCGACGCATCTGACAGTTACGCCCAATTTCACTTATAAATTGAGATGTTATTCGCGACGGAAAACCATTCTTGGGTTTTCGAGCAAATTGAACTGTCTAGACACCACTATCTGAGAATCTTTTGATTTCTAAATCTTTCTAACTCATTTCCACATCCAAGCACTGCAAGAAATCAGAAATGATCGAGGGAATTGGAAGAAATCACATCTTGAACGCCAAACTTTGTTTTCAAAATCGCAGAATGAAAAGCCATGAATCATGCGATTAATTGGATCATTTCGAGCGCGACTTTGGGTTAGATTGTGTGTTTTCATCCTAATCTTTCATCATTAAGCATTAGATTTACATTTTGAATTGTAGATTAAGTTTAATTTCATTTTAATTTAAGTTTTTCATCAAATTTTGCGATCGATTTCTACCTCAATTTCAATTCTCAATTTCTCCGTGAATTCTAATCCAAATTCAGTGATTTTTGATTTCATGGATTTTTATTGGAGTTATTTTTATTAATATACTAAATTGCCTTATTTTTAACCTCAATTCATCGTCTAATTTGATCGAATTTCAAAGATATCTAAAAAATTTTGCTTATTTCTCCTTGGATTCGACCCTTATTCACCACTATACTCCTTAATTAGTGATTTAATACTTTAATTGTTGAGTTTGAAACTTGTTTGGACACGAGATCGTGTCTATTC
The DNA here is from genome assembly GCA_024174645.1 of Lemna minuta. NCBI lineage: Eukaryota > Viridiplantae > Streptophyta > Magnoliopsida > Alismatales > Araceae > Lemna > Lemna minuta. Next base: position 20,674,947 of record CM044104.1, read on the forward strand.
AACGAATGCATGAAATCATTTTGTCAACGGCTACGCCCAATTCACCCTATAAATCGAGGTGTTCTTCGGTGAATAATTGGATCAATTCGAGTGCAATCTTAGGTTAGGGATCGTGTTTTAATATTTCTTCGTATTGCTTTAGATTTCAATTTCAAATTTTAATTTGAATCAATTTCAATTTAATTTTTGGTTTTACGCGATTTTCAATTTCTAAAGTTTCTACCATGTTCATTTGATGATTTCTTCACCAATCTTGATACAAATTGAGGGATTTTTGATTCCGTGGATTCGTCTTAGAGTCCTCTTTCCATTGATACTAAATTCCCTAATTTCTATCATCATTTCATCATCCTATTTGATCAAATTTGAAAAGATCATAAAAATTCCCTTAATTCTCCGTGGATTCGACCCTTATTGACCACTATACCCCTCAATTCGTGTTTATTTCTTTAAATTGGTGAGTTTGGTATTAATTTTGACTCTTGACCGGGTATTTTCAATGACCTCACAGTCTCAATCTGTCAGAGAACTCATAGACAAGTCTATGGAATCAAAAATCACTTGATTTGGATCAAGATATGCGAAGAAATTACAGGACAAAAATTAGGTAGAATTTATAAACACAAATAGAGAGAAAACTGAAATTAAATCTAAAATTTGACTAATCTACAATTCAAAATTAAAATCTGATGTTATCGGAAGAGAGATTAGGAGGAAAACATGAACTCAAACCTGAAATCGCACTGAAAATGATTCAATTGTATGCAGATTAAGGGTTCTTCATTCTGTGATTTTGAAGATGAGTTTCAGCATTCTAGAAATGATTTCTCCCTATTGTCTCCACGAAATCTCACTTTCAAACACTCCTTGGATGGAAAAATTGATCAAGAAGAGGAGGAAAGCGAGAGATTCAAGGATTGAGATGTCTAAATAGTTTGATAACTCAAAATACCTAATAATGTTTTACATCGCTAAAGAAATGTATATTTATAGGCTAAATTGGGCGTGGCCGTTGGATTTGGCTCTTCATCTTCTATCAATGGATCAGGTGAAACATTGGCATGCAAATCGTTGCCATTAAGTTTCATCCATTCAATCGAAGATGGAGTGCTCTGATGTTGTCACGTCACGCATGAAGAAGAAGCGTCACGCGATCTTGTTCGTTCAATCGTGAATTGACGCATCAGATTCTCAAATGGCTCTATAAATACTCGTTGTCAGAACTCCTTAGATGAACGGTCAGGATTAATTCATTTAATAAATAAATATTTATCCATTTAGATGCTGCCACGTACCCCCCTCACTTAAGTGCAAATGAGGGGCTGAGATTAAACGTCTTAATTCGCATCGATCTGACACTTGTGAGTGTGCCACGTCACTTTTGCAATAAGATAAACAAACAGAATCCCACATGATAAAAATAAACACAAAGTGACGGGTTTTGAGGTAGAAATCCTTAGTGGATTTAGCGAATATCGTAATAAGGATGATTAACCCACTTATCTCACATGTGCACACACGTGTGTCCGCACATGCAAACTTGTGCGCCACATGGCACATATACACATCACCATGTGGTGACTCGCCACTTCACCCACCACATCAGCGCACAATGGAAACTGAATTTTTTTATTTTAAAAATAAATAAATTTAAAATAAATTTAAAAAATTCAAAAAAATTACAAAAAAGTCCCTAAAAATTAGAAATTTTATAACTTTAGAAATATAACTTCAAATTAATCCAAATTTATCTTGTTAGATCATAAATTAAATACTTTATCATTTTAAAATTTTAAATTTAATAAATAAGAAGAGAATAAATTTTTATTTCAAAAATAAACTCCTTTCTTTTAGAAAATAAAGTAAGAAAAATAAATGAGTGCATATAAAATATTTTTCTCTCATTATTAATCATTAAAACCCAACTATACTGTCAAATATAAAATGAGAATAATCTAATCTTAAATATCTCTCTTTAATTATTCATGATTATCCCTTAAATAGTGTATTTTGATATTATAACATAAATTTTCATAGAATGATAGATATACACTCAAAACATCATAACATGTATAAGAATATAATATTTTATGCCATAATTTGCATTAATGATTATATAATTTCTTGTGTAAATTTCTTGTTATCATGGTCTCGTCTCCATCTATAGTTCCAATTTTTACCTTGCCAGGTACCCTTTCCACTTCCTTGTGTGCAAATCTAACAGCTTCCTCCTTTCCTCCAACCAATCTTCATTTGCCTATTGCCCAACATAAAGGTACGTGTGTTTGTACTCTACATCCCATTTCTCTTTTCATCAATTATGATGCCTTGCATCCTTCCTATTGTTCCTATGAATTTGCCTTGATGTTGAGTCCATACATTGGTCTCACGAGGATGCCATGGTAGTGCCTCAAAGGAAGGCTGCCATGGATGAGGAATATATGGCTTTTGCTTTTCGTGGCATGTGGATGCTTTTTTCTCGCCCTCAATATATTAACATTGTCTTGTGAAGATGGGTTTTCATCCTTAGATATAACTCGGATGGCACAATCCATCAGTATAAGGCACTCTTTGTGGCTTTCCATTTTTGGCAATAGTATGGGATGGATTATCAAAAGACCTTCTCTCATGTTTTTTGCCTCAATTCCGTTTGCATTATTTTTTATGTCATTATTAACTAGGGATGGAGTCTTAAATATCTTGACATCTCCAGAGCCCTTCTCTATGGAGATTTATTGGAGACAATCTATATGGAGTATCCTCCTAGTTATGCATTTGAGGGGGAATTTAATAAGGCATATTTTCTTCATCGAGCACTTTGTGTTCTTACATAAAGTGTGTTGGTGTGGTTCACTAAGTTCAGCAAACTCATCTGCAAGCAAGGGTTCTCTACATGCGAGATGGATCCCAAAGTCCTTTGAAAGGCTACCTCTATCTAGTGTGTTATTCTTGCAGTCTATGTTGATGATATTTTGATTACATGCAGTGATCTCTTACTAGTCAATCACATCAAACAATTCTTACATCAACACCTCACCATCTGAGACTTGAGATGCCCCAAGTGCTTCCCTAGGATTGATTTTTCTTAAAGACCTGGTTAGTTGGTTCTCTAAGAGACCGTTCTTTTGGGATGCAAGCCTTTGTCTTCTCCCATAGACAACAAGCCACTCTTATGAGATTCATCTTCCCCTCTCTGTAAGGATTCCCTTGTTGTTGTTTGATTGGGAAGCGTATCTATTATTTTATGACTCGCCTGGATATCACATACACATTTGGTCTCTTGATTCAATTCATGCATGCTCCCCAGGAGATTCACTAGCGAGCGACCCTACGACTGCTTGCATATTTGAAGCATGCTTCAGGTTGTGGTCTTCTCTACTCATTGATGGATATTATGTGACCTATGCCAATCACATTTCCATGTATCTCGTTTACGTTCATTGAAATAAAATTTATTCATTGTCACTCTTGTATGATGTTTGTAATGAAGTCCATGAGCATATGCAATGACTAAGTAATTTATGTCGAGATCATACTACAGCGTTCAATAGTCTTTAAACAAATGTTATAAATATTCATATTTTTGGGATATTTGAGATGTACATCAAATTATCCATAAAGAATAGCAATATCTTATCCGACTTATATCATGAGTATGGTTGATCGTATAGTCATCAGTGTGGAGACACTAAGGATAGATAATGGATGCTCTTTGGAGAAAGAGTTCGATGAATTGATCTGTATGAACCCCTAAAAATGGTTATTATACCTAACTATCAATCAGGTTGATTCATGTCACAATTGTATATGTGATCCTTTGACTTAATACGCCAAAGACATCTTGAGGATGGATGATTGTATTTTGATAATGACTTATGAATCTCTAGCCACACGATCTCTAAAATTTCATAGATTAGATACGACATGAAGTCCTCGAAGATGATTATGTAGTCAAGATGAGATCATCCGCGCCTCAATATTTGAGGAGATTGACTCAATGAATGAGATGCAATGAAATCATTGGTCAATGTAGTAGAAATATCAAAGAAGGAGTTCCCAATGATTTCCTACATGCATCAGTACTAACTTAAGTGATGGATTAGGGTTTGATAGTTGATCATATTGTGAGTTGTTTCTCTATGAAGTGCCAAGGCTAAGTATAGAGCCATGGCTCAAGCTTCCTCTAAGATTCTATGGGTGCGTTCATTTCACACTGAGCTTGGTCCTAAGCCCATGCTTTGTGACAAACAAGCTGCAATATTAATAGTGAACAACCGTACATTTCATGAGTGCACCAAACATATTGAGATTGATTGGCTTGCTACTCAACGTAGGATCAATTCCACGCTCATTTTTGCTCCACATGTTGGCTCCTTAAACCAATTGGCAGACATCCTCACTAAAGGGTTAAGTGTCACCTCTTATGACACCTTTTCACACAAGCTGGGTTTGTTTGACGTTTATGCTCTAGGTTGAGGGAGAGTGGGAGAATAATGGTTATAATGCCAATATTGTAATTCATCTCTCTCTCTCCCTCTCTTGCTGGCTCCTCTATAAACACAATTACACTCTTCTATGGAGTTTTAGGGTTTTCTTGCTCCTTTCCACAAGGCTGATCTTTAGGGACCGCAAAAACTAAAGATTATAAAATGAGGAGAACAAGATGAGATAAAATAACTCCGTTACTTTCAATTGGTTTTGAGTGACATTCTCACTCATTAAAAGAATTTATAGATGATGAATTATCTATGATGAAGTGTTTATGAATAAATTATACATCATTAAAAAGAATTAAATAAAGATGGTATTCAAAAGAATGTGCCACACAAGCACTATAATTAAGGATAGTGAACATATTATCATTATTTATGTTAAGCTAATGAACATTTGTTATACGGTCATTATTTCTCTTGTTTTTCCTGAACATGGGACCAAACAGATCTTTTTGTCCAAGAAACGTGGCGTATTTCTAGTCGTAGATCAAAAGAGATGTCAATGTGATACTTGATCCTCACTTAAATTGAACGGGGTCATGGTGTATCCTGATTGGATGAATTCTAGAAAAGAGACCTAGCTAATGAGGAGGCAACATGTGGCAGCGATCTGGGCGTTGAAGCTTAAACTGCTTTGATTGGATGGCTGCGATTTTTCATGTCGCCGAATCTATTTTCTCTATCCTCTCACGCCCGATTTAAATCTCAGTGACCTAGTGCAATTGCACCCATCGCGCCGGTGGAACTAGATCATTAAACGGCACCAACAGCATCAAGCAAAACATCCCATTTTGTTATTGGTTCTCTCTTGTTTATCCTCTTCCCTTTAAATACGAAACGTGGCTCAATCTTGTTTCATTTTCTGGCAATTGATCACCATTTGGCTTGAAACAGAGTCTTTCTTGATTCTTCTTGGAGCTAAGCTGAACCCCGATTCATTTTCAGTCAGATTTGACTGACAAATCATTATTGAATTGAAGTACAGCTCAACCGAGGGTTAAAGTTGCCAGTAGATTTACACTTCAATGCATATCCTCTACCTACAGGGATAGAAGAAGCAGAAGCAGTAAAAGAGTCCAGCCTTGAGACAAGCCGGTCCCGGCGAACGAAAGCGGTGGACGGGGCTGGATAATCTGCAAGCCGTCGCAGAGAAGGAAAAACAGAAAGTCATCGAAACTGTGGTGCTCCGAGCGGAATTCAAAGTCAATGAAAACTTGAACCTACCGCATCCGGTCTGCCGCACCGTCTCCTTGGCAGTCCAGATAAGTCTTTCGTCGAAGCCGGCATAGAAGCACTGCTGAGAATAACACGTGCCGACGTAAAAGCGTTCCCAATTTTAGGACAGAGTTGTCAGGGTACTCTCCGTAGCAGGTCTCCCGATGGGCATCCGGGGGCCTTGTTCTCGACTGAATCCGGAGAGAAATGGCAGTACAGCCTTGAAAGAAGAAAGAGGAATGAGAGCAACCCCATTTGCGCGACATGGAAAAAATAAAGATATATATAGATATAGATAAACAGAGAGAGAGAGAGAGTTCTTACTCGGTCTATCGTACGTTGCAGCTGCACTTAATGCAGTTATTGGCCGTCAGGGCGTAGCTGCCGTTGGCAACATACAAATGCCAGTCCGGGGAGGCGGGGCGAATTTTGTAAGACGAGCAGGCTGTCGCGCAAAAGAAGACCATCAACAGCTTCGTCAACGGAGAGAGAAAAGAAGACGGTCAGTATATACCGTCGAGAGGTACGTCGAGAACTTGTCCGGCGACCAAGCTGTTGGAGTTGGGCACGTCGTTGAACCTGATAAGCGATTCCCGGAACACGGAGAACTTATCCGAGATCTCCGCCAGGCTCGTCTCTTCCCTCACCACGTGGGCCAGGTGTACCACATGACTGAAGTTTAAATGATCGCAGCTGCACGGAAGAGGGATTAGCAGCCGTTTTCCGGCGTCGACGGGGGAAGAAGCGTTGACGATGCCGTTAGCGCCCGCGATCTGCAGGTCGGTCACCAGCCCGCCGAAAGTCTCTCCGGCGATCTTCTTGAGAGAATCGCCATTCTCGGTAGTGTAGATTGGCTTCCGGTCGGAGACGCCGGTGCCGTTCGCGCAGGCGCATGGGGAAGGGAATCTTGACGGTGGCGTTGACCGGGACCTTGGTGGAGGCCGGGGTGGTCTCGTTGAGCCCGTTGGCTCCATAGAGATCGTAGATGGAACCCACTTGGAAGAGTTCTTTGAGCGCCTTGTTGGTGGTCTCTGTCTGAGGAACAAATCCGGCCATGGCCTGGCACTTATCTTCCTTGCTGCAGCGAAATTTTGGAGGTGCTTGAGCGTCGCACGCGGGAACGAGCAACAAGAAGAAGACCGAGAGTACGAGGGATGAACCGCCGTCGGAGCTCGCCATTTGAGCACTTCTGTGTCTTGATTCGCGCTATTTTTATAATTCCGTCCAGAAGTCCCACCAAAATTTTCTACGCATCATGAAGGGAGAATCATGAGTATTAAATCAAAATTCAGAGGAGAGAGAAAAGTAAGGTAACATTATGTAAGATAACAAAAACAGGTCGTTTTCATGATAAAATCACGGAGCTCATTCGAATATGTTCATGATCAAATAAAAGAAAGCGACTCAAGCCATCTAAATCCCTTTGGGATAACGATGTTCTAAAGGATAGAACCTGTAAATAACAACCATATGCAAATTTTTTGTATAAATTTATTGAAAGATCAAAGAAATTTATGGTTATCTTTCCATTGACCTGTTTTTGCTCGAGGTTTGATTAGTGACAGCTACTTTTTTTTTCTCTTTAGTTCTCATTTTCTTCTTCTCTTTCTTTAGAAGTGCTTTTCCTTCACCATTAAATAGTGATATCTTTTTTTATTCCATGTTTACTCAATATCAAACTTAAAAGACGAAGGATTTAATCCTTATTTACAGGTTGAATTTTCAAATGGTTTTCATGCCCATAAATATTTAACTGCTCATCAAGAAATAATTCATTCACCATATCAAAGTAGTAACTCATCTTCACTCTTCCTAGGCAGGGTTTTTCCAATATCTTTATTTTCTTGCCATACCTAATTCTAATGTTTTGATCTTGGCTATGATGATGGAAAATTATTAGATCATGTAGTATTTAAAAACCTCAAACCAAATAGTATATCATCTTGAGATAATTAACATGTAGATAAACAAAGTTTCTGGCCAAAATAAGTATTTAAATCTGCTGCACTTATTTTTAACAACTTGATAAGAGGACCTTAAAAATACGAACAATATTATTTCCCATCTCTTACTCGTGAAAGGGAATTTTGTGTGTTGTCCCTTATCCTACTTGCAAGGCTGAACTTCTAGGGGTCCCAACATGATTTTCTTATTTTCGTCATAGGAAAACAGCATTTATAAGAAATGAAAGTCAATTGCAAGAGAAATATAGGATAAGATTAAGATAACATGAATATATGTGTCGTCCTATCAAAATCACAAAGCTGATTGACAAGTATCATAAAAAGAACAGATCATTTTCATGATCAAAAATTGCAAAGAACAGTTATTATGTTTATGACCAGACGAAAGAAAGTGACTCAAGCTCTCACGAATTTTTATTTCCTTATTGAAATGATGATGGATCTATATATTTATTGAAAGATCAAGGAAATTGATGGTTATCTTTACATTGACTTTTTTGCCTGACCTTTCATTAGAGACTACTGCTTTTTTCTCTTGAATTCTCATTTTCTTATTCTCTTTTCTTTAGAATTACTTTTCCTTCAGCATTAAATAGTGGTATATCTATGTATTCTCTATTTCTTCTATGTCATCCTTAAATAAAGAAGGATGATTATTTTCCTTGAATCCACAAATTGATAGTAGACAATATCTAGTAATCTTTTTGTGATCATTTTTTTATTTGATTAAAAAAATAATAAACACAAGAGAAATTAAATCAAATATCAACAACAAATATCTTTAATCATGTTGAAATAATCTTCTCTATTTTTAATTAATAATGCCTACTTGTTATTACTAATATAAAAAGCTTGGCATAAAATACCACCTTTTTGTCTCTTCCTAAAGTGACAAAATATTGTGGCATAATTAGATTGGAATATATTTATTTATTCTCTAGATTTCTAAATGTTCTAGCGCAATCTTTGTCATTGTTTTAGGACAAAGGGTATGATATTTATTTATAGATTCAAGTTTCAGTCTTGTTTTCATAAATGTACATCTTTTTTTGGGTGCTAGTTAATAACTTGTCATTGTCACATTTATTTTATTATTATTGACCGATTTTAATGCATAATTTTTTTCTAATCTGATGCAAGTTATCATTTTTCTATGAAATTTCTGCATCTATTATGTCATTTCACTCGTATGCTTTTTTGCATTCATTTATGGTTAATTTGGTTTAAATAAATTGTTGTTTAATTTTTTCATAGTCAAACAAGAGTGAATCAACCATTGTTGTCAAGATTTTCTTGTTTTAAGGCCTTGAATAAAGAAAAAAATGAAAAGGTAAAAAGAAGATGAAGAACCTCGTTTTGACTTTTCTAAGTTGAGTGACATGTATTAAATTGCATGTTATTATTATTTTCTTCTTTAGCTTCTAAATTTAATGTTATTTTACAAGAAGGATGACTTGATTTTGAGAAAAAAATGAAAATTTCTTGCCAAAGTGACTTATAGATTTCAACATATCAGTGTTTAAATTTTAAAGATTTTTTCTATTTTTCTCTAATTTTCTTATAATTAATTTCGATTTTTAGGGCATTTTGAACAATAGTTTGGTTGCCTGCTAACATAGTGGCAATGAGCACAAGCTAGTCGGTGGTGCAAGGGCTACCCCAGATTGCATGGCACCTGTACATTGTACCATTTGTAACTTGATGGGTGTTGAAAAGCCACATGGTGGCACATGCAGCTCAAGTGCACTTAAGTGATGCCTTGCTAGAACTTGATTAAGGAACAATGTCTTGCATAACCATACTCATCAAATTGTTTTAATTCCTACTCTTTTATAGGCCTTAGATTTTTTTTTTAATTTATGTCAGGTGGGACTAATAGTCTCTTTTGTAGGACACATTTTTAGCGTGGGAGCTCTCCAATTGGTGGTGCCAGTCCAAACTATAGAATATCATGGACTAGGTCCATGAGATTTCCAAAAGACATGCACGAGTGGCTCTTTTAAAAAATGGGCACTTTAGTTGCTACTCAATGTTGAGTACCATGAAAACATGTGGTGGTAGAAAAAAAAAGAGCTTCAATGAATAGGCTATGGATTTTATTATGAATTAATAGATACACACACACAAACGCACATACACGTGCGCGCACACGCACACACACACAGAGTATATATATATATATATATATATATATATATATATATATATATATATATATATATATATATATATATAAGGATCAGAATGAGAAGAGAATGGGATTGATGGAATAAAGAGATGAGAAAGGTAAAAGTGCATTTTTGAGAAGATGATTAGATATGGATGAATATAATGGATTTTTGTTATGAAATAATGATAAAAATAAAGTATCAAAAGGGAAATAGGTTCTACACTATCTATGGAGGGAATTACAAGTAAGAAATAAATCTAAATCTTCACAAGCAACCCCCATTAATGATCCTAGCCCTAGGCCAAGTGATGTTGGGGTCAATTTAACCTCATTCCTCTGATCGATCTTTCCTCCATGAAAAGATTAAATAAGAAAAAAATAGAAATCTTGGGCCTAACCCCTCCTTTTCCTTTTAATATCCGGATGCTCAAAGAGAGCCAAAAAAAAATAAGGAGAGAGAGAATTTGATTCCATGGGAGAGGATCTTTGAGCTTCGAGGGCATAAAGTTTGGAGGTCCTCCACCCTTGAGATCTCCACCCTTCGTGGCCCCCTCAAATACCTCCTAACATTGAGGGTGGCACCATCATGTAGAGGTATTGCCCTCCTCCTTTTAACTTGAATCAAGTCCTATTTAAAAGGGGACTAAAATAAACGGTATATCCCCCTAAAAAATATGAACTAATTGATGAGACGAGACCTCGAAGTCATTGAATACACACGTACCCATATCAAAAATAATTCCAAACTCACTAATTTTATAAAATAATCATGAATTAAGGAGTATAGTGGTGAATAAGGGTCAAATCTATGGAGAATTCAGGTATTTTCAAAGAACTCTTTAAAATTTGATCAAATTAGATGATGAAATGATGTAAGACATTAGGGATTTTGATATTTTTAGAAAGATAACTTGAAGAAAAATCCACAGAATCATAAAATTTGGATCAAGATTCACGGAGAAATCAATAAGAAAAAATTAGATAGAAAATTGGATCACGAAGAGAACAAAAACAAAAATTTAAAATGAAATTGACTTAATCCATGATTCAAAATTGAAATCTAATGTTATAAGAAGAAATATTAGGGCAAAAACACGATTTGTAACCCAAGGTAGTGCTCTAATTGATCCAATATTTTCCGGATCAAAAACTTTTTATTCTATGAATTTGAAGACGATCATTCGCATTCAAGAATCGATTTATCCCTATTCTCTCAAAAAAATCTCACTTTCAAACACTCCTCAAACACAAAAATGAGTCTAGAAGAGAAAGAAAGAAAGATATTCAAGGGTTGTGGTGTCGAGATAGTTCGATTACTCGAAAAACCCAAGAATGCTTTATATCGTCAAAGAACATCTCAATTTATAGGAAAATTTGGGCGTAACCATCAGATCGGCATTTATTCTTCGATCAACAGCTTTGATGAAACACATTTGATGCAAAATTTTACATTTAAATCGCATCCATTTGATCGAAGATGAACCAGTGAGATTTCGTCACGTCTCGCATAAAGAAGAAATGTCAAAAAAATGCTCGTTGTACGATCTTGATAGCAGACTCTAGATGTGTCCATTGAGTGGTTTTTATCTCGGCCGTTATTACTGTTGGGTTCTGATGTCGATAAACTTTCAAAATTTTGATCAAAACATCGAATGCAATGGAAAACATTAAATCAGATATTCAAAACACCAAGCCACCATGAACAGATGATACTATCATCTAGTATGAATGAGAAAACATACTTACAAGGTTTCTTTCAAGGAGTTCTTGAAGCTATTCAAGTGGCTGGCCTCTAGCAGTATCCACACGGTCTCCGAATAGTTGGATATCCTCTTCAAAGCTTTTCACCAAGAGAGAAAGAGAAGAAAAGGAAATAATTCCCTTAAGGCTTGCATGGATACCTTGAGTTGTGGTCATTCTCCCCTTATTTATAGACATTTGGTATGAGGTTTTTTCATAAAAACCCTCATAATTATATGTATATGATGGAGAATTATCTCATCACATGAACACAAGGGTTCCAAGTGAACCTAGGTATGAACTAAAGAAGAGAAATCATTCTCAACCATAACAAAACACTATACTCCTCCTTATTCATAAGTTTGAGAAACTCACCATTCATGAAGTGAAGGAAGAAGACCTCTCTAAAACATTGAAAGAGAGTGTAGATTCAAAGGGAATTATCTTCCCTCCTCTTCCATTTATATACTGATCCAAAGATTGACTTGGTCAAAAGAAATTAAATCCTCCTCCTTAGATACTTAGAATTCTATGAATAGACCAACTCGACCACCTCTTACCTTGATATAGGCTCCTAATTATCTAAAGCATAACCACCATATCATAGGTACCTTTTATAATTATAATTAAATATCTCAAGAAAAAAAATCAATAGGAACGTCTTTGTGTTATAATCCCTTCTTTCTTTGAAAACCTCCCTTAGATAGAATTCTAGAAGAGATCTCTATACTACTGCTTATGGAAGAATTGTCTTCGGATTCTACCTCAAGACAAAGACCTTATGAAGATAAACAGCAAGAGGAAAGCTACTGTTAAGGAAGACAGTCATAAAGACTATACTCCTAACTACCACGATCCTCACAAGAGTAATGAGATCCCACATCTCATCTGTCGATCATCATGAAGAGCACACAAGAAACCTCATAAATGAAAATGTCAAGCTCACGATTCACTCAAGTGAATAGAAAACAACTACATCAAAAGGAGCTTCACAGTTTCTAAGGATCATGGAGACTATTACTGACGATGAGAATCTTCTTATTGCTTTCGTGAGTTTTCTCCTAATGGAAAGTTTATCTTGACTGCGATGCTCGATAGCACCAGTAGGTTGTGGAACTTTTCGACGAGTAAATTCCTGAAGACTTACACTGGCCACGTCAACGCTAAATTCTATATCCCCGTTGTCTTCTCTGTGGTCAACAAAAAGTACATGGTCAGTGTGCTTGAGGATAACTGTGATACCTTTGGGACTTGCAATCCCGAAAGATGGTACAAAAGCTAGAAGGCCACGTGGATATGGTCATCACCGTCGCCTGCCACCCCACTCGTGGCATCATTGCATCTAGTGCCATGGAGAATAACCGGATGGTCAAAGTCTAGATCCAAACTGAGGACGCAAACGAGGATTAACCGACCCAGATCCAGAGGCGATGCAGTTCCAATTACGTGCAACACGTGGCGGGCATAGAGAAGACGCATGAAAGTATCCCCAAAGAGTTGCTATAACCGTCCATAACAGCATCTTCTCTCTCTGCAATGCAACCCCTCACTCCTATGCCTCTCTTTCTTTAAACATTTAACCCTATAAAATGGATGGATGTAAGTGAAAAGAAAGAAGTCGTTATTGATAAATGATATGTTCTCTTTGGTTAACTTTTCTATTGTGTTCATCGTGTTCTTCATTATCCTTCTCCCTTCCAAAAACTCATTCCGAGTTCTATCCTCCTCTCTTTTCTCCCTCCATTGTTGTCCTCTTTCATCCATTTCAAGTAAGAAACAAACAGAGGATATCTTTGATCGCGAGGTCATCTCAGAGCATCAACTTCAACTTCATATCAGAATAAGGTATCATCATCTCTCCTTTAACCATGTTCAATAGTTCAACTATTAGATCTGTAAGTCCAACTTAGACTCTTCCATCCTATCTATTCTATATCTCATATAACTATTATCCAAAATTATCTTAAACTAAACCCCCCAATCATAGTAATATCAATCCTAAATATTCTCTACATTGATTATCTTCTTCATTACATAAGTAAAACAACCTCTAATCCATACCTTTTCTCTTCACAACCGTAATACTCTTCATTTTTCTTAAAATCTTCTTCTTGAATTATCCTCTTCCATATACCCCCTGATATATACTTCTAATTCTTCATCATATCATTATTATTTCCTCTCCACGATCTAGAATCATATTAGAATTCACTGCTCTTTATTACATATCACATATCATCTTCTCACTCATTTCTCTCCACAGCGCATCCCCAATCTTCATCATCACTAATAGCATCATATTTCTGAATTATTCTATACATTATCCTTTGTGAATTATACTTCTCTTCCTTATTGATATCATTCATAGATCCTTCATAAAGCTGTAGGATTATTTCTTAACTAATAATAGTAAATATACATATTATATTTCACTCATTTCTCCCTTGCATATTTATAATTGCATCATCATCTTCATACATATCATCATTTTCTAAAATATCCTACATCACTATATCCATAGCATCCATAGACCTTATGTGTGTGACCCTCTCTGTCCATGTATCTCACTAGTTAATAACTCTATAGAACAAATAACACCTTATTGATCAACTATAATTGATTATCTATATCCACATATAGATTAAGTAATCAAAGATTGATTTAACCCAATCGATAGGTTGAGTTGCCAGCCCATTGGGTGCCAAGCTACACCACGTACACCAAGAGATATGAAGTATGTAAGAACTCACTTATGGAAAAATAACTCAGATTAACGACTGACATTAAAATATTATAAAATGATTTTTTTCCCAATAGGAGTGCATCGCGTACCCCTCACTTAAGTGACAATCAACGATCGCAATTTGAATCGTTCGATCGGATGGTCCACATGCTGCCACGTCACTTGCGTGTTAAAAAAATAAAGATTGTCCTACATGATGAAAAATTAGATGAATGCACAAGTATGTAAGTCATGTGTACATAATGAGATAGAGAAAATCCTAAAGAGGCTGCTATCTCATTATTCATACACACAGGTGGACACACCTGCATGCACACACGTCCGCACATGTACACGTGTACGACACGTCATGTTCTCATACGCCGCCATGTGGCGCCACTATTTTTCTGTACCATGTCAATTGCCACATCAGCACGCAATAATAAAAATAATATTTTATTCATTTTAATTCAAAATAAATCAAATAAAATTTATAAAAATTCAAAAAAATTCTAGAAAATCTCTAAAAATTATAAAATTTATAACATTCAAAATACAAATCCAAATTAACCCAAATTTTTTTATCATAAATTAAATTATCTATCATTCTAAATATTTCAATTCAATATATAACAAGAGAATTATTTTTTCAGAAATACACTCATTTCTTTTAGAATTTAAAACTTAGAAAAATAAATGAGTGTATAAAAATTATTTTCTCCTATTATTTAACATTAAAATCTAATTCTAATCTCAAATAAAAATGGGGACAATCTAATCTTAAAGTGTTTCTCTTAATTTATCATAAGTATCCCTAAATTAGTGAATTTTGATATTATAACTTAATTTTCATATAATGATAGATAAACACTCAAAAATATGATAACATGCATAAGAATGGAATGTTTTATGTCATGATTTTCATTAATAATCATTTATTTTTATGTATAATTTTCATGTTATCACTAGTCCTATTTAAAAGAGGATAAATGGGGTTTAGTCAAGATCCCCCAAAGATAGGGAAGTTGACCTCTTTTGACTCTCTAAAAATGATGATCATCCTAAAATAGGATGATCCATCTTTTGGTTTTCAAACCTGGTTTTAATACCTTTGCCTCTTCCTTTTAATTAGAATCTATGAGCTTCCATATGTGTAACTATGTCCTTGCATCGATAAAAACTCATAAAGATGCAAGAATTCTCATAATATATTCTTATAATATAAAATGTAGATAGAGATGCATGTTAGGACATATTCATATTTTTACCCTATTCAATCGTAAGGAAATAAATATTCTCATTATTATACTCTTAATCAACACCTAAACATAGTATCTCATGCATAGATAAAACTATTATTTTAGCAATATCACATAGCATATAAAAAATTTTGAATTCATGTACTGTAAAGATTATTCTTAAAAATTTTGAATTCATGTAGTGTAAATATTAATTCCTAGTTTCTTTCTTAGGAGCGCATAACGATTTCAAAAACTTAGCGAAGGATGGTAAAATATTGATGGCATATATGAGAGGAATATTAGTAGGAACTTGCACAAATAATTTCATAAGTTCTTCCTCTTCAATGGGTTTCTTTATAGGCCCTAGCTTAGAAATGAGGGCTCCAGGAAAAGGTATCAGTCTATCATACTTAAGAGTCTATGAGTTTATTCAATGTGTCATACTTTTTTTGGCTCTTATTTTTGTTACTTAATTCATCCTCATCACTAAAAGAATCTTCCACCTATAAAATTTTGTATTACCCTCCTTTTCTTCCTTTTAGATCATTTGTGTCCCCTTTTTCCCAAGCTAGAACGCACTCCTTTGAGCTGGTTCATATAAATCATTGGGAAAGACTGCACACTCTTAATTTTAGTGATTTCCTATAATTCCTCCATTTGAGGACCTTGACTCAAGTTGTCTTGGGTGTGAACCATGAAAGCATTAAGAAGAGGAACAAATCTAGGTGGATTATGCTTACGATTTTCAAAGGTTTGGCTTGGTAGTTGACCCCGATGATTTAGTTCCACATTTTTTCCTTGAGACCAACCCTTACACAATTGAGATTTTTCATTTTTTAAAAAATTTTCCTTTTTTTTTAATAATTGGGTTTTAAGCTTGTATTTGGGATATCATTAGTGGTAGAGTTTTTTTGTTGACAAGCTATTTCTTCTTTTAAGGTTTAGATAGTGGGACTCACATGAGGATGACATCATAGAGGAGAATTCTAAAGGGACAAGGGATTTTTTTAGAGGATTTTGAGGATTTTGAATAGCAGGGAGACTTTGAGAATTTGGCATAGGGTGAAGATTTTATAGGTGAGGAGGATATTGAGATGCACGAAGGTTATGGAAATTTTGACATTCAAAAGTCAGAGGGCTGTAAAAGTTTGAGTTGGGCTTAAGAAATATGGCTACGTGGTTGGAAGGATTTTCCCTAGAATGATTTAGTTGATTTCAAATATGATTATGAGAATTGGGTTCATAAAATGCATTGCTTCCTCCTGCATATTCAAAAAATCTACACACTTGGTCCCATTATGATCTTGACTTGCGCAAAAAGAACACGTAGAACTTTTTGGAGTGGGATTTGGTGTTTGGCTTGATAAGAATTTTTCCAATTTCTTCATGATTTCACAAACCCCATCACATTTCTCCATATCTGCATGCCTTACTAATTAATATATTATTTCTTTCTTGAATGTGACATTGGCTCTATCATAGGTGGAGAAAGTAGTGTAATAAAAGAACTTAAATGTTAGTTAAACATGAGTCTAAGTATTGGACTCTTAGCTTTATTGCTGTTATGAAGTTATTTTAAGTTTAGTCCGAACAATTTGAGGAATGTACATTTTCATGATTATAGGAACCAAGGTACAAGAAGGTAATTGCATCAAATTAGAACCTGGGACACCTTGAAGAATAAGCTTTACAACTTTGATTATTTTTTGTTTTTATCATTTTTTAAATATATCAAAAATAATGAATAACCACTTATTTAATCAATGTCTTAGATTATTTAATCAATATCCATTTATTTTATTTTATTTAAAATTTTATTTAAATTTATTGAATTTTTATATTTGTTTCCATCTTTTTTAGGTTATTTTCTAAGTCTATCGATAATTTTTTATTTTCTTTTCAGATATCAAAACAGATTAAAAAAAATAAACAAAAAAATAAACTCTAAAAGAAAGCCCCCTGACACATTGATAACATGCATATTTAACTTGAATTCTTATCATATTAAACTAATATTAATGCTTATTTTATGAAATTATAATGCATGTTATCATAGTTCTATGAAATTTTCTCCATTGGTATGTCATTTTTACTAAAGTCCATATTTTTGCATAATTTAGCGTTAATTATATGTTTTAGGGATTTTTGACCTTTTTCAAGGTCAAAAAATTGGAAAGTAACCATTTTCCTTATTTTGACTTTTGTAAAGATGAGTAAAAGAAGAAATTAGAAGAAGAAATTGATGGAAGAACCAAAGAGAATGAGTAAATATTTTTCTGAATTCATCATTTTTTGTTTAAAATTTATATTTTAGGGGCATGGAATTAAAGAAGATCAAATTTTTGATCCAATGGAGAAAATTTGAGTCAAAAAGGAGTTCTAGAAATGAAGATATAAATTTTTGAAATTTAGATAATTTTTCTAGATTCTATTATTTATTTTTCAGGTATTATCTGGAATTTAAAAAGTTAAAAAATTTTGAAAAAGGAGTTGATTAGATGTGTGACCCACGCGGAGCTGACTTGGTACAACACGGACACGTGGCAGCGCCACACGAACCCACGCGGTCGCGAAGGATCAGTTGGGCTGGCGTATGATCGGACAACGAGTATCAAGGAGGACGTGGCTCCTTGACGGCGAAAATCAAGGAGGACGTAGCTCGTGCCATGAGATTGTGATCCACTTATTGCGCAAGACATGGCAGCATCATCGCCGTCCAAGACTTCTTCACCGAATCAGACGGTCCGGATATTTC